>CAUYSK010076208.1:0-81251 GCA_963575035.1 Avahi laniger
TTATATCTAGAAAACCCCAAAGATTCTGGTATGAGACTACTGGAATTGATAAACAAATTCATCAAAATCTCGGGTTATGAAATCAATGTACAGAAATCAGTAGCATTCCTATATGCCAACAACAAACTGAAAATCATTTTCTATTCATTTATAAATGATAACCATCACAACAATCTCAGAAAGACTTTAGCACTCAATTAAACTTCCTTACAGATGGTCTGGCTACCAATTATGTTAACTATTTACATAAAATACAAAATCCAAGTCTAAATCAGAAGAATCTAAGGAACCATTTAACTCAGAGATTACACAGGTAGGGGAGGGACCCAATATCTGAGATATGGTAAGAAGCTGGAGACAGTCCTGCTTAAGCCTCCAAAGGTAGAACTCTCAATCAAGAAAAAGGTATTCAGGCATGACTTCATAATGAAGTCTTGATCAAAAGAGAAGAGTAGCTATCGAGGGTCTAATTTGTTCTCTGTCACTCATATCTGTTCAAGCGCAGTTCCCACACTGGACTCTACTGAGTTTGGAGTTGGGAAAGAGGCAAGTCAGACTTTTTATTAAAGCCTAAAAAAGCCATTTCACTACAAACTCTGTATATTCTTTAAAATGCTGTAATAACACTAAAATAGCAGGTAACACCAACAGTGATAAAGGTTTCTTTCTCACTTTGTAAGATCTTTCAAACTTTTTGAGCTCCAGTGTCCTGAGGATTGTAGATGGGAGGACAAAGTAGTATTTAACAGAAGAAACAGAAAAGACATACAAGAAAAATACACCATACAATAAGTACCGCATGTATTAATACACAATTTGAAATACTGCTAGGGACTCTCAGAAATATTGAGGCAGTGTTTTGGGGGATGAAGATCCACAATTGCATATAGGGTTAAGAGTCAACAAAATAATGACTATGCATAATCCTATTACCACAGGTTAGAGACTAAGTTTAAGGAAACAGAATACTTCCTCACAAAAAGAAAAAGATACTTCAGAATGTAGTTGTTTAATTTTTCCTATCCTAGTATCACTGAATAAATTAAATGTGAAATAAACTGCCTTAATTTGAAGACTTTTAAAAAATACAAACCACAATCCTACTTTTGTTCAATTGCCAATATTTTTATTATGTTCCTATATATTTCATTATGATTATCCAAACAATATTTTCAATGATATAAAAGACAGCAATAATGCTTATCTTGCAGATCTATCACCTCTTTGCAGATGTTGTTAATTTCTTTTCAAGATGCATTTTTATTATAACTTTAAGATGCTTGTTTAAAACACCAGTCATTTTAAACCCAGAGACAATACCAGCATTCCAGATTGGTATAAGACTTCTCAAAATAGGCAGCAAAACAAATCAATCAAGTCATCCACTAGAGGTGAGAGAGGAAAAGAAAAGTAATACAGCTGAGTCTAATAGTTACAGAGACTAAGATGCTTGTGAAAGAGAAGTTTAAACAAAGTGCATAACCTTTATGCAAAATTCAAGTGGAAAGAAAATATCATACACAGAAAAAATATCACCATAGAAGCTATTGTGCAGGTCATCTATGTTACAGCCTCTGTGTCAAATGACAAGCACGGTCCATCCATCACAGGATTTAACATTCCCACTGTGACCATCAGCTATCTTTTCTCTCCTCTATCTTGTCTAGACAGTTCCTAAGATGGTAATCAAATACTCACAGAATTACAACAGGGTGTTGCAAAGGAATAGAGCTGTGGGTTGTTTTCTAAATATCCCATGCTCTGAGAGACTGGGAAAAATCACTTTGCCTTAGGTGATTTCCCATTGGTATTATAGCAGATTCATGTGGTTAAAACTTTTATCTGCACAAAGATAAAGGTTAACTAGCGCAAAGCAAGAAGACCACTTGTGTTACTCACTTACAGGAAAGAGTTCCTCTCTTCTTGATCTACAGAGGGCATTTTTTCCTAATGTACATTCCTGAGTTATGTTACTATACTTTTTCTTGCCATTATACCAATAGACTAAAAATTCTGGAAATATGCATATATTTATACAAATGTCCTCTTATAAGTCAATAGCTGTCTTTGAGGACATGAGGATCTTTGTTACATTTATATTTGCTCTAAATATAACAATGTATACTCTATTTCCCTTTATACATACCTCTTCATTTTAAGGATTATTTACAAACACTAGTTTACACAGACCAGAACCTTACTTTGATGAGGTTGTTTCCATAACCTTGCTAGAACAGTAGGTTCACAAGCTCGAGAGATCTTAATACTGGCTTTTCTTGCCTCAAGAGAATCTACTTCATTTGAACTTTATGCAGTTCTTTTGAATTTTTCTGCTTCATTAAATTAAATTATTCTGATTATTTGTTAAGATTCATTAATACTTCTTTTCTCTCAAAACTTAGTGACACCTGGGGAAATGCGGATTTTGAAAATATCTGGCCAGCTCTTAGTCCATGTACCACATTCCCTCAGAGGATGCCTGAGTGCTACATAAGCTCTCATGTCTCCTGGCGTTGTCTGTGCTGACATCTCTCACTCAATGCGCATGACCATGTAAGCTCTTCCTTCAGGATTCATCTTATATACTCACTTTTCAGAAGTTTTAGAAACACTACTTTTTTATATAATATGAAAAGTGTTTATGGGAAGTCCATAAAGATTCTGCAGAGTAAGATATCTTTTATTCCCATAAAAGAATGCTATTAGATTTTGTATTTCTAAGGTTATGAAATCTTTATGCATGTTCTCTTAAAAGGAATGTTGTTATTTTCAGAAAGCTATGCTGAACAACACTAAATTTCCTAAAATCCTATTTTAAGTTATGTCTAAATAGTAAAATTATTGGAACTGAATAATTTGGATAAGATTTTAAATGGTAATTTTTTTCTCTCCCTTAGTTTTGGTAGATTTTACCATTGAGATTCATATACCCAGTGGTGGTCAGATTAGACATAATAAATAAGAAAGTGTTGAAGATATAATTTATTAAAGTAATATTTATTAAATATTCTTATAAATATTTCTTTTTATTTTTTTTCTTTTTGGAGACAGAGTCTCACTCTGTCACCTGGGCTAGAGTGTAATGGCATCATCACTGCAACCTCAAACTCCTGGTCTCAAGTGATCCTCCTGCCTCAGCCTTTTGAGTAGTTGGGACTGGAGGCATACACTACCATGCCCAGCTAATTTTTTATTATTTTTTTCCTAGAGATGGGGTCTTGCTATGTTGCCCAGGCTGATCTTGAACTCTTGGCCTCAAGGGATCGTCCCACCTTGGTCTTCCAAAGTGTTGGAATTACAGACATGAGCCATCACACCTGGCCTATATTCTTATAAATATTTCTTTTAAGGGAAACACAGACTCTTTTGTGTACTTCATTCATTAATTTCTGTTTTTATTCAGCAAAATACTGTTTAGCCCAAAAAAGAAACACCTTTTGTTTTCAAGAAGCTGACAATCTAATGGGAATGATGTCAGGGAAACAAGAAAACTAATAATTAGAATTCTCTAAGTGCCATTTTTAAAGAAGCATATTTTGAAAATTTCTACAAGTTACAGATGAAGAAATTAAATGTCTGCCAAGGGCAAAGATGACTTCCTTCACAGAGTTGAGTAGGAATTTCTTCTTAAAATGGGAGTACAGAATTTTAGTCACATTAAGCAAGTGTAAAGTCACAAACCCCATGTCAGCCTATTCTGAGAACAGCACTTGGTCCAGTGTGACCAGAGAACAGTGATGGGCATGGTGGGAAAACAAGTCAGGCAGGCATATGATTCAGGCCGAAAGGAGCACTGTGGCTACCACGCTTATCATATACAAAGTTGGTGATAAAAGGTCATCCGAAAATGGGATGTGACATGATCTGGATTATCTTTTAGAAGACAATTCTGGTGTTAAGTGTGAGACATTGTTTTCAGGGGGAGCAGGCTATATGCAAAAGACGAACATTGTAGTCTAAGCAAGAAATAATGAAATTCTGAATAAGAAAGCAAATACTGTTTATTCTTTTAACAGTTATATTCCCAACACCTCAGATGGTGACTATCACATAGTTGACCCTAAACAGTTATATGTTGAGCCAGTGAATTGAACTATACTGGGAGTGGGAATGAACAAGAGGGCTCAAATTTAAGAGCTACCCAGGAGGTAAAAGTGAGGGAACTTATTGACCAATTTGTATGGACAGAAAGGGAAAAGAAAGAATCAAGGTTAACTCGAGGATTTCAAGGTCAAATGAAAGATACATCAAATGTGCATGACTAGAGATGCACCTCACAGCATACAGAGATGTGTTTCTGAGGAACGGGTTGATTTATCATTGCCTAAGACTGTAACTACAGAATAGCTTCACCTTCTTTTGGCTTTCCTCTACTGATAGTGGTTCTGGATATAAACCTTTAAATTCATGACTTTTCTGGGTTTCTGACATGCAATTAATCTAAGAACCAAGAAAAGCTAATTGTCAAAAGAAGTTCTGAAAGAACCTTCTGTAGAATGAGGAATTCTTCTGGGATAGGGATAATTCTTTCCTAACTCACATGTTAAGATCTCCTTTGCTTAAGAATCAGGCACATTAAAGCTGGTCTCACATCAATCTAAGAATCTGGAGTTACAAGAATAAAAAAAAGTTTTATTTTATTTTGATGGTAGGAATACTAAACTGTAGCAGAATCACCCAGACAAAAATATCGCAATGCTTCTGAAGGTTTGTTAGTTCTGGGGTCCCAGTATGTGCCCAATAGATTGAAAATAGGAATTCGAATTCATGCTTTCTTGGCAAACCAATTCTGTGTTAGTAAATACAGATCCAGACAGATAAAAAATAGTTTCTAAACAGTGAATATATAAAGAAATGTTATGCAGTACTGCCTACTTGAACAGGAAATTTTGGAGCAAACAGGGAACAAATACATCATTGAGCCTGATACAGAACTACAACCATTCTTATTAAGGGAAATGAAAGTCAGATTGGATACAAGGATAAAGAAACAGATGGACTCCAAGTCAATAACAATGATATGCCTACTCTGGATATAGGACTTTGCTTTTATAGGTAAGATTGCAGATAGAGTGTCAGCTCTCTTTACACAAAGATTTGAAGGATAACTGCAGTAAGAATAAGGTAAAGATATGCAGGTTTTTATTTTCTTTTTTTGTTGTTCTTTTTCTTTTTTTTTCTTTTTCTTTTTTTTTTTTTTTTTTAATTTCAGAGTATTGTGAAGGTACAAACATTGTGGTTACACTTTATGTCTTTGCCTCACCCAAGTGCGGATTAAAGGTATGCCCTTCCCCACTGCAGTGCTCCCCGTGTCCTTTAGTTGTGGATTTACCCCCCGCCAAATCCCCCTAATCCCAGGTTTTTATTTTCTTATATTCTACCAGAGACATTTAGGAACTTCATTTTTTTTTAAATGCTCATGCCTAGTGAGGATAGCAGTGTTAGATAAGAAAGGGAGATATCAGAAAGTGCTAATTAATGCTAAATCCAAGAAGAATAAAAACAGACTTCAGACTTTATGGAAAATTCAAATGAAATTTGAATTTGAAAATTCAAATGAGAGCATTCTCCACTACACCTTCGTTTTCTACTTAAGCATAATGTGATCAAGACACGGTTCACTAAATCTAAGATCAGGTACTTTTATTGATATAGTCTGCCAAGAAGCTACAATTTTATTATAGATTGGAGAAGCGGATGGAGATTTATCAAAGATTATTTTTGCATGAAAATATCAGATGATCATGTGCACCTAATGATAATTAATCATCCAAACATTACTGCACAATGCCTACCATATTCTTTATCCTGCCATATCCTAACATATCAGGAAGAAAAAAGATTGCAAGTATAATATCGCATGTAATTTGACCTGTAAAAATAAGTGTAGAGGAAATTGTTGAAAGGTGGTGCTCGGTTAAGTTACCTAGTCTCAATGATCTGCTGTATAACTGAGAGAACTATCCCTCTGCATTTACTATATTGACAGAAAATGTGTTAAAATGTCCGCAACCATGTGAAATGTACTGAGGAAAGGGAGAACAGAGACCAAAACCATCCATTACTGTCAACAGCAATTAACTAGGGTAATATCTTATGAAGAGAAACTTTGAGGAAAACCTTTCTCTCGTTGAGGTTAGGAATAGAAATGGCTTTTTACCTTCTAGTAGAATCTTAGCGCTTGAAGGAGACTCGGAGATTATAGCATACGACAGGGGTCGGCCAACTATGACTCATAGGCTAGATCTAGACTGATGCTTGTTTCTGCAAATAAAATTTTATGAAATATCCATGTTCATTCAATTACATATTGTCTATGTTTGCTAATGGCAGAGTTGAGTAGCCAAGACCATATGGCCTACAAAACGAATCTGACTCTAATCCAATTTCTTTGTTTCATAGACAAGGGAACTGCAGTCCAAAGAGGTTCAGTAACATTTCAAGATCATATGGTTAAACGGCTACATTGTCACTGGTATCCAAGAAGCAATTAATAACACAAGCAATAAAGACTAGGGCTAGAAGAAGGCAGAAAACGGTGAAATCACTTCTAGTTTTCAAAAGACATGATGGGTCTTGAATAATCTGTAGAAGATGCCAGGGGAAATGAAGGCATATTTGAGAGATAAGAGAATGAAATCATGTAAGGAGCTGGCCTTCCTGTATTCATAGAAAAATCATGAAAGTTTTGGGAAAAGGAGGATTATAGGCAGCCAGAGAAAGATAAAACTGATGATGGTGAACAAGATGAATAAATGCGTTAGAGGCAAGAACAGTTAGGGCATTATAAGAAGAGTCTAATCAGAGTTGCATTTATCATATCCAACAGTCTCATTTGTATCCATAAATGTAATGAACACAACTATTACAATAATGAGGGTAGAGAAAAGTAAAATTTAGTAATATTTATTTGAGGATCAAAATAAATCAAAGTTGTCACTTAATATAATAGGTAGTATTCATTCACATCTGCAAATTCTATTTTTTCTGCAACCCTTCCCTTGTTATTGTAGCACAGACTTGGGCTGAACTTCTCTTTGGTTTTATTGAAGCAAGCAGTAATATCCTAGATGTCTCTGTGCAGAAAAGACATTGCAAATTGCCACAGCAACACATACCTTTTAACAAAAACTCCTGGTTCATTCATTCACCAGAATTGTCATACGTACTATATTCCTGGCGCATAGGTTAAATCCTGATTCTAGATTCTGAAATGATAACATGTGTCATGTGCTGTATACAGATGTATAGCGGTGACCCTGTAAGAGCTCTCTATTTCGAGGGACAACCAATCCATACTTCAGTTGACAGAGAAAAGTCAGAAGCCACCTTACTTCTTACCCCTGAAATCCCCTCCCCACCTCACCCCCAAATCTCTGGAAATTCACAATCATAACTCCCAAAGCTCCATGTGAATTCTATCATATTTGAAATTTTGAGGGCAACACCTACTACAGAGGTAGTAGATTATAAAACCAAATCATCAAAATATATATATTAAGCTGATGTTGGAAGGTAGGACTGTACCAGAGGCTAATATAATTTACTTCATGCCCCCCCCAAAATCTCAAGTATCTACAAGCATTAAAACTAGTTGAAACCCGTTCCATAGAACCACTAAAGCATTATGTCAAATTTTGTGTAACTTGTTGCTCTCAGTTCTCTCTAAATCTAAGGAATTGCCTGTAATCACCTTCCTCAACTGAACTATTTGTTCATGTATGTCTTTCCTTGATGTTTCTTAAGTAGGAAATTATTAATTCCAACTGCAGTGATTTTATACAATCCAATAAAATTAAAGTATAAGTGACCAAATTCCTAGTATAATATTTACATGGCTTTCTTGATACAAATAGAATCAAATTATCTAAGATTATGAATATTATATCACATTTACTAAAGAAACTAATTGTTTCCTCATATAGTCATGTTTCTCTTCTCCTTATCATTACTCATCCACTTGTGTTCTCAAAGTAAGCTAGATCAAAATTAAATAAATAAATAATATTTTTTTTAAAAAAGTAAAAGTCTATCACATCATAGATAAGTAGCACTTATCTAATTAATCTTACTAATAGTACTATATTAGATTCATCTCTAAATTACATTTTTTAAAATAATTGTGAAAATAGGTTTAGAATAATTAAAAGATGAAGAAAGTATGAATTCAAACAAATGAAAATGTAAAGGGAGCACCTACTAGGTAGCAGACACACTGCTCCATTTAATCCTTGCAATAAGACAGTGAGGAAACTATCATCCCAATGGAACAAGTGAGAAAATCAAGTTGCAGAGAGATTAAATAACCTATCGGAGATCATCCAGGGAGGACAGAATTAACATTTGAACCTAAGCTTGACTCCAGTACACTTGTCCTTTATGGTGCACAGCATCCCTTCACAATCAAGACTAGCTCTACACTTGACCTCAGACCAAAAAGATATCACACACACACAGACACACACACATGTGCGTTTTGTAAGCCACGTTTATGAATGTCAAGATAGCTTTCTAAGAATTCTTTTAAAATGAAACTCCTGCAATGCTTTTGCCTAAATAAAAATTAAGCTTTTCTTTTTCACTATACATATATATATACTATTTTTTTTTGCTTTGTCTTGTTTTATTTTGTAAAAGGCCAGTTCACAGTGGTAGCAGTTACAGAGTTGAACAGACCTGATCAGTGTTTGAGATGACACATCAATGAAAGACCAATGTCAAACAAGAGAAAACAAATGGAGCACAAAGTGTCCTGTCAATTTGATTCAGTACTGACAGATCAGGCAACACGATTCAATCAGCACTGAAAATAGAAAAAAATAATAATAAAGCCCATTTATCAGTTTTAACGTCCCCAGGGTCAACTCCACTTCTACTCCTCTGTCAGTGAGTTCAGCTCAAAAGATCCCAACGGTCCTGTGGGACCTCTCAGTGTAGCTTCCCTGAGTGATTGATTGATAGCTGCATCAAATCAGGGGGTCATAGTCGTTGCTTTTTTTTTAATTTTATCTATTGAGGCTCTCCATGTTATTCATCTCAGTATCTCCAGAACCTTGCAGGCCTGGTATCATCGCTCAATAAAATTTGTTGAAAGTTGGAGTTGAGAATCAGTCTGAGGATTATCTAAATAAACTAAATGATTGCTTTTTTTTTTACTTTCCAGTGAGATTCAACTACTTTTGGAAGTCATTCAAAGTAACAGTCAATGGATTCTATTAGCCTTCGCCTAACCTTAACTAATTATTTTTTCTTTTCATCGAGTTTAATACACACACAATAGGGAAATAAATTAATGCCAAGTAAACTCACATAATAGGAATCAAATTTGTTAGGACTTAAGACGAACATAAAGTAATGTAATATGTGCACGCAATTATAACAACAAATACAAATTCACAGATTCAGCAAGAGGAAACAATTGTTATTTATTCTTTCTTTTTCTGCTGACTTCTGTATTACTAAGCCCAAAGGGCATTTTTTAGTACCTGTTTTATTTGACCTCCCAGCAACATTCCACGCTAATAGCCATTTCTGCTTTCTTAGAACACTCTCTCCCCCAGGTCTGGATGACACCAAATCTTCCAGGGTTTCTTCCTTTTTGTTTAGCCATTTCTCTCCAATTTCCTGACAATTTTCAGTAATTTTGAAACTTCTATAGTTATTTATAAGGTAACCTTTCATTGAAAAAAATTCTCATTAAAATACCTGACCCTAAATCTACTTAGGGTATTATTTTATATCCTCAATAGTTTACCCTGTATTCATTTAATTAATCTGATTTTCAACTCTTATGAAATTGATGCTTTTCCAGAAAATTAATTCATCAAGATTGGTGAGTTGGTTATAATAATAATGTGATGATGGTGATTATATAATATGATAATGATATTAAGAACAGTAGTAGTTGTTGCTAATTCCTCTGTATAGTACTTAAATTGCTTTCTGTTCTAAGTGCTTTCCATACGTGAACTCAATACCATACTCCTAGTCCTGACACAGTTAAAAATATTCATAAAAAGAAAATATGCAATTAAAAATATACTTTAATAAGATTCTGATGTTTTAGCTCAAAAACCCTGGATTATATTTTTGTTTACTTTTTTGTTTACATTTATATATAGGGTATACACCTAGATATTACTATATGTATGTGTGTTTCTGAGTTCTAGAAGTCCTGGACAATTCAATAAGCATGAAACAAGCTTTTGAGATTTTTTTTTTTTGAGTTATTTCAATGTGTACAATAGCACATTTCTTTACATATCAATACAAAAAGGTTTTCCTTTTAAATTTCACGAATTTTCACTATCACTTACTATCATATTTTTATAAGCAGAAATTAAAGTGTTTTTTAAATGTCATGAGAGTTACTGCATATGGGAAGACAAACAGCTAAGTTCATGAGGAGCAAGTATGTTAGGTGACCTACTTACAAACACCAGCCTCACAGCTCATGATTCAAACTGAGCCTTAGAAGCCTTACATATTGCAATAGCTCTTGAATTTTTAGGATATCTTGCAAATCATAAAAACCAAGAATGTTAAAGAATGTTAAATATCTACTTTATTACTTCTATTGTCAGAAAGCGGTAAACATTATTTTAAAATGTATATCTGAATTTTG
Source organism: Avahi laniger (assembly GCA_963575035.1). NCBI lineage: Eukaryota > Metazoa > Chordata > Mammalia > Primates > Indriidae > Avahi > Avahi laniger. Next base: position 10,625 of record CAUYSK010076208.1, read on the forward strand.
CATATTAGTATATAATATACATCTATATGTAGGTTTCAAATGTGTGATAAAAATTGTACAAGCCTTCAGAAAATTCAAATGTATCTTTTGTCCAAGTTTCCCTCAAGAACATCAAGGATGTCTTTTGTAGTAACCCCAGAAACTTTCAATTACACTTCTAATACATAAAAGATATTACATATTACCTAATTTTCACCAAACTCTGCACTAAATAGTCTCTTGGCTCACTTTTAAGTGCTTTAAGAAAGTGTCAGTATTTAAAGGACCTAAATAGTATTACTGAAGCTAAAATTTTTAATTAAATTCATTCAACTTTCGAAGTATCAAATTACACAATGTAATTTTGCATTCCATCTGGGAAATTCATTCTGAAATCAATCACCCCAGTAGTAATGATGGCTCTGATTGAGAAAGCTTAAATAAAATAAAATATCCAATTTAAGTTGCTCTGAGTTTTGTTTATAAATCTCACAGGGAAAAATAATTATTAGTATATTAAAATGTGTAATTTTTAACTCTTTGAAAGTATTATAAAATAAACATTAACTCAATTATCAGAATTATTAAGAGGAAATCCCATGTTTATTACATCCATGATGATTTTATTTTCTGCATAGTCAGTTCAATTATCTCAGATCAGAAGTTCAGCTTTCATTCACAAGGAGAGAATCTGAATAGCGCTTGTAAATTGAGAATGCCATATAAAATTATTAATCCACTTTAAAATATTTTAAATGTTATAGATTTTGGAGAAAATACAGAAAATTTTCAAAGTTATTAAAGTGTGTATATATATATATAATAAAATTAAAAATATAGCCTAATGGCTTCACTTTTGATATTATTACTAATAATAGCTAGTATTTATTGAATGCTGCCATCTATCAGACATATGAGTGTTATGTCTGCATGGTCTCCTTTATTCCTTACAACACTTTTACTCTGAGATTACAAAATGTTAAGCACAGCTAAATAAATGGCATTAATAGATTTTCCAGATAGGTGTGTCTGACTTCAACGTACATCGTCTTAACACTGAGTTATGTCCCAATAGTTTATCAAACAAGATTAGTATTGAAGTGGCTAGAGCTGAGTTCTGCAACTAACCAATGTGTAATCTCTGGCAAATGACTTTATCATTAATTTTCTTCTTTTGCATTAGGTTATTAGACAGATAAAATCCATCATCTTTAAGTTTGAAAAATGACAAATTCTTTAATTGAATTAATTATACAATCATTTTAATACTTCTTTATTTTTCATATTATTAATTATTAAAATACTTCAACCTGGAAAAAAAAGTAAAATAAAGTAATAGTTTAGAAACCAAACAGTTTAATTCTTGAAAGTTGCATTTGAGAAAGATATGAACATCTTTCTCAAATGTATAGAAAAGAGAAACAAAAACTATTACAAACACAGAATCCTTCAAAAACAGTATTTCTCTAAAGAAAAATAAACACAGAGTACTTAACAGTAGTCTTTAAAAGGTAAAAAGATATTTATATTACCTTCCTTATAAATAAAACAAACAATATCCAATTTAAGTTGCTCTGAGTTTTTTTTAATCTAACTGGGAAAAATAAACAGGAAAAATAATACATGAATATTGAAAAAAATGAGAGCAATGAAGCAGTATGTACAACACCTAGTATTACAGTAAAGTAGTAGAATTCGAGTAATAGAAAGTGAGTATTTTGAACAGGACAATGCAGAATCAAACCCTTAATTAATTTATATAAGAATTTACTAAGCAATAAAATGTATTTAAAGAGTAAAGAAGGAGTATATTATTAATTGTGTGGCATTGGGTCTTTTAGCTCAGAGTTTGAAGGAAAAAAAATTAGATCTTCACCCCACATCATTTGCCCAAATATCTTCCAGGCATATTTTTGATATAATTACTTTAAAAATGTAACTTTACGAAATCTGGAATAAAAATTAAAATATTGTCCAGGTAAAAACATTAGTAATAAAATTATAAAAGCTAACAATAAACTGGGGTTTAGTCAGTATTACGAAGGGTTAATGCTTTCCTATGGACTGGATGTTTGTGAACCTTCCCCCAAATCCACATGTTCAAATCTTAACCCCCAATGTAATGGTTTTAGAAGGTGGTGCCTTTGGGAGATGATTAAGTCATGAAGATGGATTCCTAATGAATGGGATCAGTGCCCTTAGAAAAGAGACCCTAGAGAGTTTCCCTGGCCCTTCCATCATGTAAGGACATGGCAAGAGGACAGTCATCTATGAACAAGGAGGCCCTCATTAGACACCAAATATGCTAGCACCTTGATCTTGAACTTTCCAGCCTCCAATCCTGTGAGAAATAAATGTTTGTTGCTCAGGCCACCCAATCTTTAGTATTTTTGTTACAGCAGCCTGAACCGACTAGAACAGCTTTCAACGCATTATGAGATCATACACACCAAGATTTTAAAAACTAACACTCTAATAGAAAAATGAACAGAGAGCAAGAATAAAGAGGATGTGGAAATGAATAAATAATATAATCACCTTTCATTCCAGGATCATTTCCTACTCCGGTCTTCACTTTTACCATCTCTACCGCACTTGCGCACTCTCAAGTGAGGCTCACTTCCTCTTTGCTTCTATACTTTAATAATATCCATTTCAAAACCAGTGCACCTAATAACATGATCTGTTTATGTGGCTGTCTCCACAAATGTATATGTTTGCTAGAGCTCAGCTCTGTCAAAGAGTGTCAGGGAAAGAAAGATCCCCTTTCCTTTTTGAATGCATTCAGTTTCTGCTATTTGCTTTATAGTTTATTTAAATCCCAATTCTATTCTTTGGTGACAGTTTCTTATCTCAGATTTATCTCAAAGTAGAATGACTCAGAACCAGGATGCTGAACTGAACTGCTTGCAAATGCAAAAGACATATTGGTCTCTGCATTAGGAACATCATTTCGCAGGATATGGTAGAGGGAATCACATGGACACTTCCTAGAATTTATACTGTAAACCAAACAATGTTGTTGCACAGTCATGTAAGTTAATATAGAGATGATGGAGGAATATGAAGTAAACTCAGAGACAGTGAAGAAGTCAGAGCCAGGCTAGGCTCCAAGATCAGTAAGTAAGTAATCATCATTAAAGAGAAGAATGTCCCTCTGACTTGGCTACGTCATAGTCTCATTTTTCACTGGATTTCTCCTTGCTTTGCACCCTACTCATAATAAATTCCTTCAAATTCCTTTAATATATCATCTTCTACCTCTCTGTGAGATTGTGCATTTGCTGCTCATTTTTCCTGGAACAGGCTTCTTCTCTTTCCATATAACTTTAATACTTTCTACTTGCCCTACAAAATTCCACAGCACCTGCCACCTCTTCGTGGGGGCCTTCTTTGGCCCCCAGAATTGGAATAATTTCTACATGATGCACATCGTACTACTTAATATGTATTCCTATCCTGTCTCCATCTTCACATCCAAGAGATTGGATGTCAGCACCTGCTTCTCTGCTCCCCTCCCCCCTTGTGAATACAGAAGCAGTATCTTACTGGTGTTTGTCTTCTAAATGCCTACCACAGTACTTGACACATATAACATGTTTTTAAAGACTTTCTTGTTGATAAATGAAGCAAAAGCTTTTATGTATGTATTAAAGATGTGGGTCAAAGCAAGTAAGAATAGAATTTTAGATAGAAAAAAAAGGGTGCATTTGTTTTTATCCCAAAGAAATTTTTAGTAAAAGAGAAAATATAACAATTGCTTGAGAAACTCTAGGAAGTGACCAGACATTGAGAAATCTTGACATCTTGACACTGGACCTTTAATGTTCATACACACACACACACACACACACACACACACGTATATATACAGTATTGCGAGAATATAATTTAAAGTCAGATGACCTGAAAGGTTTTCTTAAATATTCTCAGTACCTTATTTCTAGAAAAATATAATAATAATTCCCATTTCATAAGGATTTTGCAATGATGAGGATTGTGTTTAATGACAGTTCTACTGCAGTGATTATGGATATAATTGTTGTCAAATACATTTATTATTTTATTCAATCATTTTATTTTTGATACAGAGTCCTGCTCTGTGCCCAATCCGGTCTCAAACTCCTGGGCTAAAGCTATCCTCCTTACTCAGCCTTCTGAATAGCTAGAATTATCAGCACGTGCCACTGTGCCTAGCTATTCAACCTTGTAGAGCAGCGATTATCAAAATTTCTCAGTGAAGACTCTCTAAAAACAGAACACATCATCTCAGAGGGCCTGGGAGATAGAGACCAAGGCAGATTTCTACAAACTCAAAACTCGAGTCTCTGGATTTTTCCTTTAAAATGAACGCGAATTTGGAATTCTCCTCCAAAATATAGCTCTATCTGTTCTGATATGAACAAACATCAAATATTTTACATTTCCCAGCCACCTTTGCAGTTGAGTGGGGCCATTAAATGAGTTCTGGCCAAAGGAATGTGAATGGAGAGTTATGGACCATTATTGAGGCAAGGCTTTAAGAAGCACATTGGAGGAGCTCTCCTCATACTCTTCTTCATTGTCCACAGGCTGGATCAGATCACAGCATGTGACACTTCAGATGATAGAGCAACAAACTATAAAGAGCTTTGAGGCCCTGAAACCATATAAAGGAGACCTACTCAACAATTAGGATCACCCATCTTGAACAATTATGTGAACAAGAAATAAACATATTAATATGTTTAAACTATTAAATATTTTGAGCCTATTTCTTGCAGCATCTACTGTTATTCAAAGCAGTATACCTCTTAAAGAAGGAAAATGCAAGAAAGAAGTATTTTGCAGTTTAAGGACATCCTAACACCCAAATTAAATATTTTTGCATTGTCTATACTAATTGTCACACATTTATTTGCATTTGCTAAATAAGCATAGTAGAAATGTTCATTGAACTGTCTTTAGACTTCCCCGTGCATTAAAAAACTCTAATTAAAACATCTGCTCAGAAATTATCAATTTGCCAGGAGTTAAACATAACTTAACACAGAAATTCAGGCTTAGCATTCAGTTGTTATTCAAAAAGACAGAGGTAAAAACAAAGATGAATGGCAAAAAACAAGAGGTGGCCTGAATACAACTATGTCAAATAATTTGTAATTGCCCTAAATAATAATTTATGCTCCTGGAATTCTTGAAATTTATATGCATGGAAAATATGGGGAAAATACATTAGCAATTCAACTCTGAAGCATTATTTTTATGCTTTCTTAAGGGCAAGTATTTTTAACTGTAGATAGAAGACAGAGAGAGAGAGTGAAAAAAGAGAGAGAGGTAACATACATTTATGACTACAAAGTAGACAATCAGTATGGCAACATAATTAGGCACCTAATATAGAAAATCATGGCTTTTGGTCATTTTATAACATTCTATTCTTAAAGTATGAAATATTATTTCCTTATTATTACATAATTATTTTTTATTTTCTTATAAACAATGATTTTGAAAGTCTACCAAATGAAAAATTAATCATAAAATCATTGATATTAGAATTATCACAACCTTTAGCCCAATGTTTCTTCTATTTTCTCCAAGTCCTTAATCCTCTCCTTTTGTCAGTCTTATTAAGCTTTCTATCATTTTAGTAATACACCAATATTCATATCCTGAACCCCTTCTTTTTCTGACTCTTTATTATACCCATCCGGAAATCATTAGTCCTGGATAAACTCAATTTCCCATTTCCCTTTGCATACAGCTGAGCGGTTGATCAAAACTACAGGAAGTGCACACAAGAGGGCAGAATGGCACCATGACCAAAGCATGACAATCTCTGGGTTCCTCTGAACATTTCCCTCTCCTAAACATCTAGATGACCGTTGCAAACCATCTCTGTTTTATTCAAATTTCTAGCAATGCATTCCTCCCACCACCTCTTCCTTCTACAGGAAGGAAGATAATCTAACATTCTACTTCCTAAAGATAAAAGAGGCAATGTGACAGGAATTTTCCTCGATTTACCACTATCCTAAACACTAAAACATTTTCGTCTAACCTCATCTTCTCTCCTGACACGATAGAATTGCCACTCGGTTCCCTCTCTAAAACCAATCTCTCTCTCTTTCTCTTTTTTTTTTTTTTTTTTGGTGAGACTCAAAAGGATCTTTTATTTATTTATTTATTTTCATTTCAGCATATTATGGGGGGTACAAATGTTTAGGTTACGTATATTATGCTATTTGAATCCCAACCCTTCTAAGTTTCCAGGTTTCTAAGATATCTTACACTAACAACTCTCTCCAACTTTTTTTTTTTTAACCTCACTGGCCTCTCCTACTCTGTCTCCGTAGAGTCAACCTTTTCTGGGCGGTCATTAAATATTGAATTTTCCCATGGCTTAGTCTCAACCAGTGTCTGTTTTCTTCCTATTCTGTTTAGCCCCATCCGTATTCAACTCTTGTCTCTCCTCTAAAATCAGTATATCTACCTGTCTGCTCTGACTTCCATCTGCATTTTTATGTCTGCCTTGAAGACATAAGACCTTAAAGACTTCAAAATTATGAGGCCCCACAGTGACCTCCTTCTCTATCTCATTGCATAGCACCGCTCCCTATCCGATGTTTCAAGCCATAATTTTAAGATTGGGCCATCCTTGACTCCTCCCTCACCATGCTCCATTACAAACACTTATCATGTCTGCTAGCGTTTCTCCTTAAATATTTCTCGATCTACTCATGTCTCCCCAACTCTTCCACAATCTTACCAAGTCCACACTGTTATCTTTTTCTTGGAGTACTGAAATTTGTCTCTTTATTTCACATTCTTTAAAAAGAACAGTCTTTAAATAAATAAAGATCATGCCACCTTTCTACTTAAAACACTTCAAATAACTTCTCATTTCAATGCTCCTTTCATCCTTAACCAAATACTTAAAAACCTTGACTAAAATCTGTAAAATAGCCTACAAGTCCATGTCTTTTGTCATTTAGCAAACACAGCTTTTGCTGTGTTGGTGGAATATTCTGTAGTCTTCTAAGCATAGGGACTTTACACAAACTGTTTTCTTGTCTTCGTCCTATCCATAAATCTCAGCTTAGACTTCACTTCCTCAGGGACGGTTCTCAGATCCTCAAGACTAGGTCAAGGCTATCATATGCCCTATTACCATTTTCTAACCTGTCTTTATAAAATGTCTCACAATTTTACATTTTTATGCGTTTCTGTTTAGTGTCTAGCTCTGTTGTGAGGGCAAGGACTGTTATTTTGCTCACCATACCTGGAACTCAGCATAATACCAGGAACACCATGGATTCACTTTTAATATCTGCTGAACATATAGACAAGAGAAACTCATAAAGCATCATTCTATTTGTGCCCAAATTTAAGCCATATAATGTACTCACATCAAAGTTTACAGAAATTTCTGGCATCGTTTTTTGATGATTCACTCAAAGTAGATGTCTTCACAGTAATTATTGGAAACATGCCCAATTTCTATCATTTTGCTGCATTTTAAAATACATTTGGGAGGTGTTCAATTTAATTTTTTAAAAAATGCTAGCAATTATTCACAATTCACTGGAAAAAATGTCTTTGTTATATTTCTTTATCTGTCCTTCTTGGACTATTTTAATGTTTGCTTTCCTTTCAGCCTCCATTTTACAATAATTTGCCTCCTTTATCTTTGAGTCATTACTGAACATTTATAAGTAAAAGAGTTGAAAGTTTGATCCCAGATACACACAAAAAAGTTTAGTCCCAAAATATGGCCCATTTTAAAACATTTTATTTGACTGACAGTTACACATCAATTAGTAGAATATAAATTTGATACAGACCAGGATCTTTGTCTATTTTGTTCACTGATATATCCCCGGCGCCTAAAACAATACCCGGCACATATAGGTAATCAATAAATACTTCTTGAATAAATGGACTTTCACATAAAACATTATTGGACAATAGCAAAAATATGTATAAAAATTATTTTATTAATCTCTTTTAGTGATATATAGACTACAGGCATATTTCAGAGATAGTGTGGGTTTGGTTGCAGAAGATCACAATAAAACAAATATTGCAATAAAGTGAGTCACATGAACATTTTGGCTTCACAGTATGTATTAAAATTATGTTTATACTATGCTGTATTAAAAGTGTGTGATACCTTATGTCTAAAATAACAATGTACATACCTGATTAAAAAATACTTTATTGTTTAAAAATTTCTAATTATCATCTGAGCCTTCACTGTGTTGCAATCTTTTTGCTTGTTGAGAGTCTTGCCATGATGTTGATGGCTGCTGACTGATCACAGTGGTGGCTGCTGAAGGTTGGGGTAGCTGCGGCAATTTCTTATAATAATACAACAATGAAGTTTGCTGCATTGATTAACTCTTCCTTTCATGTAAAATTTCTCTGTAGCATGTGATGCTGTTTGATAACATTTTACCCACTATAGAACTTCTTTCAAAATTGGAGTTAGTCCTCTCAAACCCTACCCTGATTTATCAACCAAATTTATATAGTATTATTATTCCTTTGTCATCATTTCAATGTCCATAGCATCTTCACCGGTAGTTAATTCCATCTCAAGACGCCACTTGGCTCACCCACAAAAAAATAACTTCTAATCTGTTCAAATTGTATTATGAGATTGCAGCAATTAAGTCATATCTTCAGGCTCCATTTCTAATTCTAGTTCTCTTGCTATTTCCACCACATCTGTAGTTACTTCCTCCACAGAAGTCTTAACCCTCTCGAAGACTAGAGAGGTAACCTTTGAAGACTAGAATAAATTTCTTCCAAACTCCTGTTAATGTTGATACATTGACCTCCTCCCATGAATCATGAACATTCTTAATGGCATCTAGAATAGTGAAACCTTGCCAGAAGGTTTTCTATTTGCTTTACCCAGATTCATCAGAGGAATTACTATCTATGGCAACTAAAATCTTATGAAATATATTTTTTAAATAGTAAGACTTGAAAATCAAAATTGCTTCTTGATCCATGGTATGCAAAATGGATGCAGTGTTAGCAGGCATGAAAACAACATTCATCTCCTTGTGCATTTCCATCAGAGCTCTTGGATGACTAGGAGCATGGTCAATGAGCAGTAATATTTTGAAAGAATTTTTTTGTCTGAGCAGTAGGTCTCAATGGTGGGCTTAAAATAAAATATGCTGCCATCCAGGCTTTGTTGTTCCATTTATAGAACATAGGTGAAGTAGAGTTCGCATAAATCTTAAGGGCTGTAGAATTTTTGGAATGGTATATGAGCATTGGCTTCCACTTCTAGTCATCAGCTGCATTAGCCTCTAAGAAGAGAGTCAACCTGTCTTTTGAAACTTTGAAGTCAGGCATTGAAATCGCCTCTCTAGCTATGAAAATCCTAGATGGCATCTTCTTCCAATAGAAGGCTGTTTTATCAACACTGAAAATATGTTGTTTAGTGTGGCCAACTTCATCAATGATCTTCACTAGATCTTGTGGATAACCTACTGCAGATTCTCCATCAGTACTTGTTACTTCACTTTGCAGTTTTATGTTACAGAGATGCCTTCCTTCCTTAAACTTCATGAACTAAGCTCTGCTAGTTTCAAACTTTTCTTCCTTACTTCTCATAGTTTTCATAGAATTGAAGAATTAGAATCCTTGCTCTGAATTAGGTTTTGGCTTAAGGAAATGTTGTGGCTTGTTTGATCTTCTCTATCCAAACCACTCAAATATTATCCATATCAGCAATAATGCTTTTTCACTTTCTTATCATTTGTGTGTTCACTATTGTAGCACTTTTAATGTCCTTCAAGATCTTTTCCTTTGTATTCATTCACAACTTGACTAACTCTTTGGCATAAGAGGCCTAACTTTTAGACCATCTCAGCTTTCTATATGCTTTGCTCACCAAACTTAAACTTAATCATGTCTAGCTTTTGATTAAAGTGAGAGATGTATAACTCTTCCTTTTACTTCAACACTTAGAGGTCACTGTAGGAGTATTAACTGGCCTAATTTAAATATTGTTGATCTTATACGGGTGTGTTTTGTGGTGCCCCAGGACAATTAAAATAGTAACATCAAAGATCACTGACCACAGATCACCGTAACAGATATAATAATAACAACAAATTTCAAAACGTTGTGAGAATTACCAAAATGTGACACGAGACATGAACTAAACACATGCTTTGGAAAAATAGCACTGATGAAATTCCTCAATGTGTGGTTGCCACAAACCTTCAATTTATCAAAAAAACACAAGATCTGCTAAGCACAATAAAGTGAGGTCTGTCTGTATATCTTCAATAAAATTCTGCTCCACAAACAGGGATGACAATATGAAGAAAAATCAATGTTCATCCCAATAATTTTTTAAAATTTTTACTGCTTCTGGCTCTCTGAGGCCACAGGAAATAAAAGAATAAAATAAAAATTTTACTGCTGAATTTACTGATTTGTGTTCTTGCAGTGATTCCTGAGAACCATATGCAAAAGTAAATGGCACCAATGTGCTACATTACCTGCTTGAGACTTGGGGGTTAAAGAAAGCTTAAACAGTTCAGTGGACAGAGACATGGGATATCTACGATGGGCATGAAGATGTGGAATAGGACCATAATACAGAGAACATTGGTGGGGATAAAAATCTCAAATACTACATTTTGCTGATTGTAAAACATACCTTTTACCTCCATATTTTAACATCTTTCGAACTGGGATCCATCTTACAGTTAATGCAGTTTTTTTAGTTTAATCAGTAATATTTTATTCTTTTATTTGTATGTGAAATAAGGCCATATTTCAAAATATATGGCATTATTTATTCAATTGAATGCTTTTATGACTCTAGTATCCATAATGGGATGAACAGGGTTTTTTGAAAGAAAGAGAGAAGAGTGAATTTAGACTATTAGGAGCAAAGAAAGGCATTCCAAGTTTATGTCTACCTACCATAATCCTGTGCTTTATATATGTGCAACTATATAGCTTTTATCACATTATATTAGAATCAGTTGTGAATGTATCCACTTCACTCCCTAAACTCCTTAAGAGGAGGACGATGAATTAATCCTCCTTGTATCCCCCAGTGCTGGGCACTTGATAGAAGATCAAATTCGTTTGTTCAAGTAAGTTAATTCTAATAGCTTTGTCTTTTACAAAAAGGGAAGCAAACAGAATTTGTTGTGATAAATTTGTTAAGTACTTCTTAGGAGTATATTAAGTTGTCCGATAAGGAACATTAACTTACTTGAGCTATTTGATTACTCTCTAATTCGCTGATGCATTAATTTCCTGAATGCAGTAATTACAAATCAGAAACTGCTAATGGAGAAATGAATTAAAACATACTGCTCTAGGGCAGCTAGCAATGCTTAGGTGACCTAAAATATTTGTAAAAAGCAAATACATTCTCCAAAAGTAATTTGCCTAGGAGCAAACTTAGCCTTAAATGTCACGTGTGATGTAAATTTATAAGGATCCAAATTTTCTTGGAGTTTATAAAAGTGAAGACAACACTGCAACTGACACATCAAATATGGAAAATATACAAACAATGGCATTCTGATTGACTGTAAATACATTTGTATCTTGTTCAAAATGAGCATAAATGTATATAGGAGAAGAATGAAGAAAACATGACCAGCATAGCTAAATAGGTGGTAGAGACGATAAATGACCAGTTCTAATAAATCAAGGGAGGCTCCAGGATAATGTTGGCATTTTCAGAGTTCTCTGAATGATATGAAAAATTAGATCGATCATCTAGTATGTATGTGGTGGGAAATGTTTTCGAGATCAAGACTGTCCCTAGAGTAGGCAAAAATTGATAATGGAATATCTACAGGAGGAAGTTTAGAAGGAATGGGACTTTTAAACTTAAGAGAAATGCAACTAAGGTAGAGCTGAATTTCCAATTACAATGTTCATGTAAAGTCATGTTTATTCCATTTACCTTTCTCAAGAGTCATCAAACAATTAAGAATAGAAAAATAAAATGAAATGAACCAAATTTTAAAATCTCAAGATGGTCTTTCTATCTTTCTGAGTCAAGAAAACAACCCTAATTATAAAACTTAACTTTGAGGAATAAGGGAAAAACTCATTGTATTCAGTACTGAAGTAAAAATGGAAGCTGAGAAACAGCACTCACCACAACCTCCTCCCTCTACCTCCGAACCTGAATAGGAAAAGTTTCCCCTTAAATATATGTAACACAGTCCAGAAATACCCCTCAAGATTTTTCTGAGAGCCATCTGCAGGCTATGGCAATCAGCTGTTGATCCCTTCCCATCCTACCCATGGGAGGTCAGCTGAAAAAGAAATCACAGTGGAAGCCAGTTAAGTTGACACAGTATAATACCAGCCAACCCCCAGTGGCAAGGGCTAAAACATAGAGCAGAGTGAAGTGGAAAAGGAAGGCAAAGAGTAGCATGCGGTGGCAAAGATACCTGCAAAGGATTTATTATAAGTCCCACCAAACTCTGTGAGCTATGAATGAAGGGAAGACATATTCCCAGTACAATAGAAAGAGGTGATTTGGCGAGCCTGTGTCCAACATTTACAAACTTGAATCAATGCTGAGGGAGTGTCTCAGCTCTCTTCTCCAACTTCTCCCTACTTTATTTTTTAACAAATAGTTGCCTCATTTAAAGATGAGTAATAGAAAAGAGAAACTAGTTACTAGTACATAATATAAGCCACCGATATATCTATTCATTGAATAGAAAATCATTAATTGTATTACAGATCAGCACTGTATTAGGCGACTTTGCTATATTAGTGAGTAATACAAAGATACCTGCTCTCATGAAAAGTCACTCTAGTAAGGAAGACAGGCAATACACAATCAACATAAAAAGCTAAGTAAATTGCACAGAATGTTAGAAAGTAGTAATTGTATAAAAATTTTGCTGAAGCAAAGGGCAAGTAGCAGATTAAATACAGCAGTCAGGGAGATCATACTGAGAAGGTGGAATCTAAGCAGAGGCTAGATAGAGGCACAGAAACTAAGCAATTGGATTTCTGGTAGAAAATCATTTTAGGCAGATGGAAAGGCCCGGAGGTGTGCATTCCTGAAACATTAAAGAATCACTAGACCAGGGAGAAGAAGCTACAGATGAGTAGGAGTGAAGATCGGAAAGTTGATGAGTGTGGAAGTAGGCAAGAAGAGGAACCCTCAGATCACATAGGGCATTTTAAGCCATTGTAAGGACCTTGGCTTTTACTCCAATGGAAGTGGGCAAATGTTGTAGGGTTCTGAGCAAAGGAGTGACAAGGTCTGACTAATGTTCTAAGATGAAAACCCTATTTTCTCTGTTGAGAACAGGCTGTTGATGAGCAAAGGTAGATGCAAGAAGACCTGTTAGAAGCTACTTCAGCAATCCAGCTACAAAATAATGGGTAGTGGTGGCTCATAACCCATTATGAGCAAGGGTACTAGTAGTTTAGATGGTAAAAATGGTTGGATTCAGGATATAAGTTGATAGAGTCAACAGAGTTTGTGACATATTGAAAGTGAGTTGTGAGGAGAAGAATAAAGGATGATTCCAAGATTTCCAATCAGAGCATATGGAAGGATGAAATTGTCATCAGCTAGAACTGAAAAAGTTGATGCTATTCAGCAAGTATAAAGTGAAAGATCAGGAGTTCAGTTTTGGAAATGCTAGATTTGAAGCACTTACTTCCTTAATAAAGTGTCTGGGTACAGTCATTGAGTAGGACATGGAATGTATGAGTCTGGAGTTTAGGAGAGAGGTCTGGGATGGAGATATAAATTCAGTGGATGTCAGCTTTTAGATGGTACATAAGCCAAGAAAAGCTCAAGCACTGATGCACGTACCACAGAATGAATGAGAGTAGAAGGAAGAGAAGAACCCAGACCTAAGACTGCAGCACTCCAACATTAAGAAGTATAGAAGTACAGGGAAAAAAAGAAAAAAAAAGACAGCAAAGAACACAGAAAAGTTTTAGCCAGTAAGGAAAAATCCAATGGAAGGGATGAGAAGATCTGGGAGCTGACTGATGAATTTAGCAATGTGGAGGCCATTGACAACCTTGAAATAAATAATTTTGAGAAGAGAAAGGAGGTCATGAAAAGTGACTGGTGCAGTTTAAGAAAGAATGGGAGGGTAAGAATGGAAGGAAATGAATACAATGAATACAGGGAAATCTTGCAAGGAGTTTGCTGTAATGAGTGAATATAAATGGGATATGGAGGAGGTGGGGTCACAAGAAAGGTTTTTTCTTTTTTTTCCTTAAAATCTGAGAGATAACAGCATTTTGTATGTTTGTAGAAATAAAATTGGTTACAGGGGATAAGAAGGGACAATTGTCTCTGCATGATCTTGTATAGTTAAGAGGAGTTGGGGTCTGTGATATAAGAAGAGAGATTTAGATGGGAACATGGATAACTCAATTATGTAAGAGGTGGGAAGAAAGATTATGAAGGAGTACATGCTGATAGCTGGCACTTGTGCTGTTGGGAAGTGTTCTCTGATGGTTTCAGGCTTCTCAGTGAAATAGAACATAAGGTTGTTAACTAAGAATAAGAGGAGGGAAGTGTTTGGGATTCAGGGAAAAACAACAAGTTTGGGGACAATCATCCAAAGAGTGGGAGAGTAAACAGAATAGTATTGCAGAATATGGTTGTCTGGTAGTATTAGATAGCTACCTGAATTTTTTTTAGATAATTAACATGAAATCAGCATAGCTGCAAGTATTTTCCAGCTATGTTCAGATGTACAACAGCAGGGCTGATTTGAATTTAAGCAGAGTTGAAGTTTTGCCGAGCTAATGTGATACATCAAGCAAGGGACAGAAGAGTTAGGGTACATGAGGGAGAATAATCACAATGATTCACTATGGAATTTAACTAAGTAAGGAAGAGCATGTGGGCACCAAGAAGAGAGGCTATTCAATGGTGGTTGCGCTGAATGGAATAATTCCTGGAATATTGTGAGAGACTGTCAGAGTCAGAGCAGTAGAGGTTGTGGACTGGAAAGAGCAGAAATGCTAGTCAGAGAATGAAATGCACAAATCAAATTGGTATTAACTGAGCAACACTGAAGTGCACATATAGTAATAACATTCATCAGGTGTCGGGCAGATGGGAGAGGGGAGGAGGGGATGGATATATACACAGGTAATGGGTGCGGTGTGCACCGTCTGGGGGATGGACATGCTTGAAGCTCTGACTCGGGTGGGGCAAAGACAATATATGTAACCTAAACAATTTTACCCTCATAATATGCTGAAATTAAAAAAAAAAATTCTAAAAAGAATGCAGGAAAAAACAAATTTAAAAAACACAATTCAAAAGGAATTATTCAAGGAAATGGGAGAATTCAGACATAGACTCAAAGAAATTACAAGCATGAATTCTCTAAATATAATTCAAAGAAGACTTTAAAGAACAACCAAAAGAAAGAAAAGAGAAAACATTTAAAAATATTTCAGAGTTGTGAACCATTTGGAGAATGAACACCAAACACAATAAAGATTTCAGGGATGGATAGGTGGAACAGGGTAGAGAAAATCATACACAATGGAATGATAAAGAACTGTAACATAAATGTTATTATAAGAAAGATAATAGGAGATGTAGGAAATCCAATGTATGTAGAATAGGTGTTAGGCAGGGACCAAATCTGCAAATGGCAGATACAGGCCAGGAGATCCTAGGGGCGGAGTAGGCGGGTGGGAAGGGACTGCAGGAAAACTCAGCTAACAACCGGAAGCAGCAGCAACTTGAGGCTTTGAGGTATCCACACCTGTGGAGCTGCAAGTTTGTTATAAGCACACCTGTCAGTCATGTATATCAATCATCTGGTAACATCCCATACCTAGGATATATATTAAAAATACTCCAAAATTTCAACAGAGGTTATCTTTAGACAGTAAAAACATACATATACATGTATTTATATACATTTTTTCCTATTTGTAGTTTTTTTGCTATCTGTAGTTTTTCATTATCCTACATTAACATGAAATATCATATTTCCAATTCTAAGATGCACATATTTTTACATTCCTAAAATAAAGACAAGTCATATAATTAGCGGTACCTTAGATTCAAAGAAATGTGGTAATTTTGTAATTGAAATATTAACATATTTAAAACAAAGAAGGGATGATGATTAAAGAGATTTCAGACAATAACTTGTCTATCTACCTTAGAATTGACTCAAAGAGCTTTCAAAGATCAGTAAGAAGACGGTAACGATTAGTTTGTGGGTGTGGTCATTTGGTGCAGGCTCAATAAAATTAAGTCAGAAAGGACAGGTTCAATAGGAATGAAGTGATTTACCATACAGGCAAAATAAGAAGAGTGAGTGTTTTGAATTTAAACGACAAAAGGAAACCCTTTTCTGTAGCATTTCATTTGAGTTGGAGTAAGACATTATGAGACAGAGTTTGCAGACTTGGCCGACAGAACAAGAGCAAGGAGGCACTGGGGGAGTGGTCTCATGACCACACTGTCTAGGATAGGTCCTATTTGTGAAATTACTTACTCTTGAAATACAATGACCAATCACATTTTGAACTTGTTTCTTGTCCTTGCAGGGATAAGTGTATTTTACTTACAAATTTGATTAATTTAATTTCTATAATTCTCACATAAATATAAAATAATCTTACATTGATTTAAAGGTGACTGTACCCTTTCTTCCTGCTTAATCTCTTCCATTTGTAATTCCACTCAAAACCATTTCTTCAAATCATAATACACTTTGGATTGCACTCTTCCCTTCTTTATGTCATATATAGAATTTGTTTCAGTAATATATTTTCTTATCATTAGAACAGATTCTTAAAGGTATATTCACAAGTAAGTGACAAACAGGAAATGATCATTTTCCCCAGAATATTGAGTTAGCCTTTTACTGGACTTTAAAATAATGACTAAATAGCGGCCAGGTTTAGATAATTTTTCATTTGTATCAGAATCTCTCATACAAAGGGAAATCCTGATATCTAAATGTATTACATAGTCTTGGTTTTAGTTTTATTTTCCAAAAGTATTAAATGAAGATTTTGTAAGAAATTGCCTTACCCAACAAGTTTGACCGCATGTGTCCGAAGCTTTTGATAGTTTTCTTCATTTGTGCTGGTAACATGTCTATATATCCCTGTTTTATAATGGAAGAAGTCCTCATGGACGTGCATTATGGCTAAAATGAAACCCAACAGTGGCATGTGACAAATGGCATGGTATTAAAACACTATCTTTAAAAACCTCCAGAAATTCTCAGAGGACAAACAATGAATAAATAACAAGCAGTTGAATCTAATCTAATCTAATCTTTCAAGGATTATGCAGTTCAGCCTAATTTTCTTTCCTAGTTAATTTAACCGGTTGCAATATTTTCTTGTTCTCTTATAAAAACAACTTTTACTATTTATAATGTTATTGAATTATATTAAGCAATATATTATTTAAGTCACTGTGTAGCCTTAATCAACAGAGGCATTATTACCAAGAATTGAGCCCACTGCAGCAAAGGCCCAGTACACTTGGTCACCGATTGCTATTTCTCCCTTAACTTTGTGCTTCATCAGATGCCTCTTAAAAGCCCAGTTAAGCTAGCAGAGAAGGGTGAGCCCAGCAAACTATGCTTAAAAGCTGTCCTTAATCTTTACAAGTAAACACAAACCTATCTTTGGTGAGTTTTAATAGAAAAGCAAACCCCTGGCAACAGAATACTCTGACAAGATTTCATTGTCCCAGCTCTGGAGAGCTAAAGCAATGTTGCATGCTTCAAAAAGTAGAGCTTATACTTTAGAAAGCTCTTCCTCATTCCCTCACCTAGATTGCTTCTCTATTGTGTGCTGCTTTGTTACAGGGCTTGGACAATTCAGGGTGGAGACTTTAAACTTCTCTTCTAGAAGACATGAATTGAAACATTTTTAATTGAGATTATATCTGTATACCTTGAGAACTGTGTACAATTCTCTTCTATCTTAGTTTGACATGCATTTTAAATAAAATAGGAATTCAGGTGAGTAGCATTTAATCCTTTAAAAAAGAAAAAGCTTATACTGCAAAGTTAAATACAACTTTTTAAATATTCCACTTTTTATTTGTTTGGTGTTCCATGCTTTTACTGATGCTGTTCAAATTAATCTCAAAAGAGGTTAAATCTTTATCTACTCTAAAACACAATCCCATAAGACTTTAAGAATTTATATATCTCTATTCTATGCAGATCTCTTCTTCTCTTTCCATCAACTATACTTATTTTTAACTCTATAAATTTTAGAAGAATATGCACAATGTTATTTATTTAGCATTCTATTGCCTTTTACATTCTTTTGAACTGAGACACAGGGAAATGCTATATGTTAGGCCAGGCAATAATATACAGACGATCATGTTTCATCTACGGCAAGAAGAGTCAACCAGCATTCTATCCATTTATAAAAAATGTGAAAGTATTACTAGTGGGTTTTCTTTTCTATAGAATCACTGACTCCTTTAGTTCCTATGATTCAACTTTTCTCTAAACACCATGAATAAAATATATTATTCATTGCTAAAAAACACTTCCAACTAAAGAAAAATGGTGAGAAGCCATCAAAAGTAACTCAAAAGTAGGCTTCTTCCTTCAGTTTCTGACACCAAAACAGACTTGATAAACCCACAAACATATAACTATATAAGCTACTATACTGCAATTTTACTTTTGAAAAACTGCAGCAACTCATGATACAGAATTATAAGATATATGAGGTCAGGATAGCTCTGCCTTGGTCGTTGCTATACCTCTTGTTCCTGGCTCAGACTGACAGGAAGCAGATTCTCAACAAACCTTTGTTAAAAGGTGTTGAATAATTTGCATTTTCATTTTACTGCTTTGAAATTTTCCCTCTTTATTTTTGATTCATTATGTAAAATTCATGAGCATCTAAGAATATGGTCATAAAATAAACCTAAGGTGCTCTCGGTTTTAAGTAATTATGAACAAAATTTTTTTACTAATTTGAAAAAGAGAAAGAGAGAAAGGAAAAAAAGAAACTCCTGAAACAGTAACACAATGATGTGAAGATTCAGAGGGGTTAGTAAATTACCCAAAGTCATTTAAGTAGCAAATTTCAAAGTTGGAATCTTTCAGTGTAGCCTGAGTTCAAATACCTGTGCTCCTTCAGATTTCTCACACAAGCACCACTTAATAAAGCATACCTGGAAATTCGACATGAATTCCTTCTACTATTATGACAACCAACAAACTACATAACTGTAAGGGGGAAAAGGCTTCTCTTCATTTAATTCGGGTTTTGTGTAAGGTCCCTGGATTTTTTAAATTAAATTCAGGACATATTTAAGTTTTGATTTTTTAATAAATGCTAAGTGGTGATAATGACCAATAAAAATTCCTCCAACACAATTATTAAATCTATGATTCCAGCTATATATTGAGCAAATCCTGATTAGGTCAGCATTCAGAAAAACAAAAACTGACCAATAGTTCCTTAAATATATATCAAATGTTTTCAATTTAATTTTGCTTATTTTATATTCCACTGCACTGATATTATAATGTACTTTGGGCCATTCAGTGTTGACAACATGAATTTCCATTTTAGGCCTCATTGGGTTTGTTCTTTCATGAATATCAAGGCAATGTTTATACAGGAAATATATTCTGTAAATTAACCCTTATCCATACTATTGTTGCAAAATAAAATTCACTAGGTAAGGAAAAGAAACTATTATCAGAGACAATATCTTATAAATCAGCCAATGTACAATAAGTCACTGAATTATTTTATTATTCACTGTTAGTTTACTCTCAACAACACACTTAAAAAATTGATCAAAATCGAAAGCCTTTTGTAAAACACAAAAATCATACTGGCTTAGTGATTTATTCTGAGCTAAAAGAAAAGGGAAAGTATCTACTTTGTTTCTACTATTAATCCTCAATTTTTTTTCCAATCTGTTATCTAATTCATTTAAATTGAAGGTAAGAAAATATGCATGTATGATTCTTAAATATGATTGAATGAATAAAATGAACTTCATTGCAAATTAATCACTTGACATTTCATGTTTAACTTTCTGTTCCTTCACGATCACTTTAGAAAGATAGCAGACTTTTATCAAATGTGTTATTAATATTTTAGAGTTCAATTTATGAATGAGTCTATGTTCTGAAAATAAAATGGCAGTAATGAAGTTATTAGACGAGCATATCTGCTATAATTGCTCTGATTTTAAAACTGTTGAGCCCTTACGAATACTTTTTAAATTGTTTTTTTGTTTGTTTGTTTGTTTTTGTTTTTAGAGATGGGATCTCACACTGTCTCCCAGACCGAAATGCAATGGCATGATTATAGCTTACTGCAGCCTTGAACTCCCAGGTTCAAGCAATCCTTACACTTCAGCATAGCTGAGCAGTAGCTAGGATAACAGGTGCGAGCTCCCACACCCGGCCTTGTAACCTTCTGAATACTCTCAAAGCAAAAGTTTTCTTTCTTTTATTAAACTCCTTTTACATCAGCTCAGTGTAACATTTATTAAAGGAATGAATAAAACAAGGTCATATTCATCCAAGCTTACCTTGAACTGGTCCATTTTGCATGATTTCTTTCATTATCTCAGTTTCCTGGTGGGATTATATTAATGAACATTATATTGTTATCAGAGCACAGTAAACCTATTGGTTGGTATACAGTGTTAGGTGTTGTACAACCAATTAGGTGTTATATAATCCAAAGTGACCTCATCATTTGCAATTTTACTCTTTAACATGCTTTGAAATATTCATGTGAAATGTTGCATTAATGAAGTTGCTAAAGACAAGATGTACCTATTTTAATGATTTTTATCACTAAATAATAATTTTGGAATGGAGAGAAAAATGTAATAACTTTTTTATGGTACCAAAGAAAAAATAATCCCTGTAAATTAAAATCATGTTTAATCAGTGTGGATTAATGTGACCTCTAATCTTTTCATTATAAGAACTATCCCAAATGACTGTTCAGTGATGTTGCTCAGTAGCTTTAATACGGATATTTCTATGTTGCTTCCCAATGTGTTTCAGCCCTCAGTAGGGAGGCAAGGCATTCATCAATTCATTCTTCTATGCACAATGTGCACAAAGTACATACCAGACACTAAATAGAATCACTTACTGACCTTGCAGCTATCCTCAAGGTATTTAGGTTTTGATGGAATAGACAGACAACAATACAACTAGTGTCATTATTATATAATAAGATCTATTATAGAGACAAGCACAAAGTGCCATGTATACAAACAAAGAAAGGGAAATTAATCCTGCCTAGGAATCAAGGAAAACTTCACAGAGAAGATGAAGTTTTGACCTGGGCCTTGACATTCATGTGGCATTTTACCAGATGGAAAGGTGGAAGGACCACTGGGGACAGAGGAATTATCACCTCGCTAAATAGAGAAGCATAAAAGAGCATGGTGTACCTGGGGAACAGAGACTAGTCTTATATATATCAGAAGCATTATGGCCAGGTAGAGGGAGTAGATGCTGACAGGACAGAAGTCTATAAAAGTAGTAGCTCAGAACCAACTCATGAAAGGCCAATGCACCATGGCAAGAATACTGGATTATATTCTGGAGATAAGTTGGAGCCACTGAAGGTTCAGATTTTCTGAAAAAAAGAAGGCCTAGGTAACCTGATATGATCGAATAAAGTTTGCCCATATTTTAACATGAAAAACTGGAATCCAAGGGAGTCTTTTTCCTACGATGGTAGGTCCTCTTCAATTATTTTGTGGAGCAAAGCAAAGGATTGCTAAAATGAGCTAATACCAGAAAAAGTCAGTGAAAAAGTATTTTACTTAGCTTTTAATTGTATAGTTTATATATATGCGTATATATATATATATATACACATACACACATTATAAAACTTAATTTAAAAACCCTATTTCCATGAGCATTTTTGAATTTAAGCCAATATTCTATACCATTAATATTACAAGAATTAGAAATCATACCCAAACTGAAAGTCTTTAAAGGATACTTTAAGAAAATAACAAATTTATACTTGAAAATGTAACATTTATTTTAGAATATAATAATTTTAAATCGTTTTTTAACAATAATAATAGTTAAATTTTACTAAACACTCAGATGAATCGTTTTTTAATAGTTTGAATAGCAACAGAATTATGCATGTTTGAGAAAGTCAATCATTATTATTTCTTGCCATTTAGACTTACATTGGAAGAGACTCTGTATGGAGGAGAACACTGGTAGATCCTGTTAGATTTCTCTATGCTGTTGGGACATGGCTTTGTGGCATGTCGTTTTCCCCGCCCATCAGACCTACTTGCCATGGCACATCCATTATTGGTAGCATTTTGGTCCTTGAAGAGTGGATAGCATGCATGGGATACCAGTCTATGAGGAATAAGCAAAGAAGCAAAAGTAATATTTAGAAAAATGCCATAATATCCTGTCTAAATTCAATTTTATGGAATTAAACATTCATAAATTATTCTGGATGCTTACATGCATAAGTTTCAAAATATCAACTGATTCCAACACAGAAGCCAATAACATTACACTCCTCCCCACCTCCCTCATTTCTTCATTATAATTTTTAAAATCTTGCCTCAATCCATTTTTAATAAATAATTCTATCTTTAGTATAGATTTGCCCGAAGATGAAAAGTGGCCATCAATAAATTCTGTGGTAATATTATTAACAGGGGAAGGGCTCCTTCAACCTGTATATATACAATGTGGAAGAATTAAATTTAATATGGAAAAGACAATGAATTTGATTATTCCCCAATGGTATATTCTGATAAATTATATAAATTTTAGAATTAAGGGATTTTTCTTTTGTTTTGCTGTTTTTATATTTTTATCATTATAGATACCTTCTCACAAGACTCCAACTACTATATGTCTGTAGTTCATGGTACTTTGGGGAAAACAGTATAATACTAATATAATATTAAAAGTTAATAAAGTAAAAGTTATCAGATGTATATATTACACAAAAGACAAGGAAATTGATTTTGATTTCTGATTTTGAAACTGAACATAGCAAAATAGAACTTATTTGGCTCCAACTCTAACATAATCCCATTAAATAAAGAGGTAGAGAGTAAGGGAGATAAAATCATGGAATTGGTTTTATAGATATGTGATGCTGAAATGGCCCTAGAAGTACCCACTAGGTTTGGTTGAGCTAATGTAATAGCGTCCAACACAATATGAGAATCTGAGAAAGGAGCATGATTAAAAACACTCGAACACTAAAAAATCTTGCATTAAATATGTTACATTTGCTAAATATTGAGTGCTATGGACTGAATTGTGTCACTCTAAAATTCATATTTATAGTGAAGCACTAAAACCCAATGCAATGATGTTTGGAGGTGTGCCTTTCGGAAATTAGGTTTAAATAAGTTCATGAGGGTAGGGCCATCATGGATAGGATTAGTGCCCTTATAAGAAGAGGAAGAAACACTAGGTCTCACGCTCTACCATGGGAGGACAGGGCAAGAAGGTGACCGTGTGCAAGCCAGAAAGAGGCCCTTACCAAGAACCAAATTAGCCAGAATCTTGATCTTGGATTTTGCAGCCTCTGGAACATAAATGTCTGCTGTTTGAGCCACTCAATCTATGATATTTTGTTATGGCAGCCCCAGCAGAACAATACAATGAGATGTAGTTGGATCTCAAAGATAATTTAAATTTTTAAGCTCCTAAAGAGCTATCATTTTTATCATAGCGCAAAACAGAAGCCAACCATGCACTACCACACCAGGAAGATATCAGCCCAAATTGCCCATTTGAAGCACCACTTTATTAGACAAAACATATGAAAAACATTTAAATAATTGATTGTCTTCCATCAATATCTGACACACTCTTCCATAGCATCTAACTGTTCTATAGAAGACCCAGAGAATGGAGTGGATGATGAAGCAAAGAGGGAACAATACACATGTACAATACACATGATATACCACTGATTATCAGCTGCAGTTTCCTTAGCTGCATAACTCAGCTCTTAAATAAATTAGCTCTTGTAGCAGACACAAGGATGCTGTGTGGGTACCAGGCTACTTGTAAGGAAATAGAACCTGCCATTTTTCATCAAATGGGATGGGGAAAGTTAATGAATGATTGATATTGATGAGTTTAGGCAACTGTAACTTATTTCTTTATTTTATTCTTCTGATTTTTAGTCTAATTTTATCTGGCATTATCTATTTATCAACCTGTATAACTAACTGGAGGGCACAACAGAGATATCAACAGCATGGATTATTTTATTCCCTCTATGGGGACTCAACAGAATCATTTGGCTCAGAACAAGAAGAAGAAAATGTTTACTTGAGTCTTTAAAAGTAAAATTCATATCAATTTAGCTAGAAATGTATATATTCTTCAATAATTGTTTCTAATAACTTCTCATCTCAATAGATACCAAATACAGTATATATTTAAACATAATATATATAGTTATATTTATATAGATACAGCATATATATTTCTAAATTTTTTTTGTAAAAATTTTGAAATGAATTTTTTTCCTCATTCTAACACAAAACAGCAACATAAGAATCCTAGGAACACATTTTTGGGCAGCTATTTACCCACGTTTTCTCAGGTACCACCAAGCCCTATCAATGCTTCCACCGTTGCATCCATGACGGTTCTTGGCACAGCAAGAGATCAAATTCTGAGGGGACAGATTGGCTGTGTATCGACCCTCAGACTGAATTGCTATTCGGTCAGCTGCCACACCTGTTTCAAACAGAATATTGATTAATATTCAAATAGCACATAACATTTCTAATAATTTACATAGCCCTTTTTTTGAACCCTAAACTGTCTTCAAAACTGTGTATAATTTAAAATGAAGGCCAGATATCAATGAATATATTTATGTATTCCAGCCGGTTTAACTATGTCATAATTTCAGTTATAATTTGTGTCCTATGTTGGTATTGCTTCATTGTCTTATTGGCTTCAAGAACTTTTCTAGATCCTTGTTCCTTTTAGGTTTTATATATTTCTGAACTCTTCATTAAGAAATATGTCAAGTGAAACTCTTTGACAGCAAGAGCCATGTGTTACTTACCTTTCTATTTCCTACATCTAGAATGGTGTCTTGCATATAGTCATGGGTAATTGTTTTTTTTAAATGATTGTAACTAAATTGGGAAAATCAAGAAAACTGATCATGGAAATATTATTGAAAATTTAACCATGTTAATCTGATATATTGGAGTAAATTAAATCCTCGGTTTTTAAACTGGTATCTAACATAACTATCTGGAAGACTATACTTAATCTAACCCAGATTAATATGAATCAATTTTATGCACTATCTAACAGCTACGTAGCACACTTTAATGCTCATAATATGAATGAAAATAAAAATCATTATCTTGGTCTTATTTCAGTAGACATAGAATTCAGCTTGTGTATACATAGATCTGGAGCAAAGTGAAATATTATTAGTTATAGTTGTTATAATTAACTGTATAACTATTGTTTACTAATATTAGTTATAAATAATATTGTTTTATATAGCTATACATATAATTATATATATATTCTGTAATATATATAACTACATGTGTAACTAATAATATATAAATTTAACTACTATTTATTGTAACTATTATTAACCAATATTTATATACACACTAACTTTTTATGATTAAACCTTCTAGTCTTCTGTTTACATAATTTTCCAGCATTGTTATTGTTACTGGTTCATTTTTTTCTGTAACCCATTTGTTGAACAACTGCTAGGTAACAGGCCCTGTAGCACTAGAAATTACAATGATGAACAAGAAATAAAAAAGACATATTAATAGTTCTGTCCTTGTAGAATAATAGGCTAGGGAAAATAGCCAGTAGCAAAAACTTATACATGCCATCATTTTGATCATGCTACTATGATAAACTAATGGGAGTGATAAGTTCATAAAAAAATTGGGTGAGTGCCATTTCAGTACAGATTTTATTGTTATTAGATACCCGGTACAGTTCCACTCTTGATGTTTAATTTCTTTTCACTTCTAATTAAAGGCAACAAAGTACTAACTTTTATTCTATCCAATTCACTTTTCTCAGTAGAAGTTATAGTTT
Organism: Avahi laniger; assembly: GCA_963575035.1. Taxonomy (NCBI): domain Eukaryota; kingdom Metazoa; phylum Chordata; class Mammalia; order Primates; family Indriidae; genus Avahi; species Avahi laniger. Next base: position 36,703 of record CAUYSK010076208.1, read on the forward strand.
TTCTCTCATCAAAATTGTCAGTGTACTGGAACCCTCAAGGGGCTAATTTAGAAGTTTTCTAAAATAATTCATATTAAAATAGTTAAATTACAGATGTATCTCTATATACATGGTTTTTATGTAACTACAGTATATGCATAGTGCTGTAGTGCAATTGCTGACGTGTTTTAGATGCTCAATATGTGTCAAATCTATAACCTAATTCCTTCTCAATTTCCATCTATTACTGTGCTAGGATACATTTCATAGGAGCAAATGGTATTATACTACCACCGCTGATATTCTCAAGAAAATAATTCCCTATTTCATAAAAGAAAATAGTAACTCTATGATGCCTTGACATTCAGCACAAGAGTTCAAAATCAAATTGAAATTTTAGAAATGTTAGTATAGCTATTCTTTCATACAGGAAATACTTTTACAGTGTAGAGAAAAATAGCGGGTAAGTTGTTAGAAGCCTGGTTTTCAGGATTATTTCTGATACTTCTTGTATTTTCGCTTCAGATAAGTCACTTCACCTATTTGGGCCTCCCTTATAAAAACCAGAGGCTTGAAAAGGTGACTTCTACAATCTCTTCCAGCCCCATGAATCTGTAGGTTTCAACTAAAGGCTAAATATTTTAAATTCTAATGTTACATAATATGTTGCTCTTATACAGACATTTCTGAATCTCAACGAAGGTTTAGTCCAAATTCACTTGAAATATTTAGAAAAGGTCAGAAGATTTAAGAATGATTCAGTTCTGCCAGTTGTTTTCCACTCTCTTCTTGAAAACTTTCATAGCGCATTGCCTCTGAGACACACTCTATTGTTGTCTCTGCTTCTTTTATTCTGTCTCCAAATAGACTCTGTGACATGTATTACTCCCACCACTCCAAACACCTTTATCTCTTCTGCTTTTGACAGTTTGAATTTTATTTGGTTATATAACTTTTTTATATATGTACATATTTTAAGTCTTATTTATTCCATTTTATACCTTTTAGTTTCTCTGAAAAATATTTTTTCTTATTGTCACTAGTACTTCCTAAAATAATTTTTTAGATCTTTATGAGAACTTAGTTTGTTTTTTTTTCCTTTATTTAACACACCCACAAAAGATCAGTCTGATTTACCATACCGAATACACAGGATACAAAACTGTGTCCTCTGAAACCACAAAAGACTTAAAACCCTCTTTCTGGTGTTTTGGTGAATTAGATAGGAGGGCAATCCAGACTTAGCTCTGTGCAGAGGACACCACAGTGTACCCTCCAGCCTAGCAAGTTGCTCTCAGTATTTCACCACTAACATTTTTCCCTAGACATCTTCAGAAATACTGGTCTAACCTAAATTTAAGGCAAAATTCTTATATATTACCTAGAGGGTGTAATCCATTAACCACATGAACATAAAATGACAAATGATTTATTTGATTAAATCTCCCCCCACTCGTCTGAAACGGGACTCAGAAAGACCCCAATGTGGGTCCCTATCACATTAAGGATATCAGATAGCCAGAGAGCATGAACACGGGATGTGGGCAACAGTGGGGAATTAATAGGCTCAGCCACCCCAGAGGGGAGCGTGGCTAACAGGATGATTCTGCCCAAAGCACTGTGGAATGATCTGGTTGATGAGATGGAGCAATGATATGTACACAAAGATATCAGCACTTTTCTGCCCTAGGTTGTGCCGCTCTTACAGAGCTGGCTTCTCTAAGAGCCTTATTTCACAGTGCTTCAGTGTTTTAAACTGTTTGAGCACCCTTGGTGTTACCTCCAAATCCTAGAGCATAATTTTATGAATATGTTTCATATGGCCAATCATCATCATGTTATGTTTTATTTAATTGCTGAAATATAACCAATACTCCTTTGAGGACAGCTTTGGAGGCCAAATCTTGGGGTTAACCTGAGTAATTCATTTATTAGGTTTGTGAACTTACATGAATATAACTATAAAACAGGCATTCCTTATGCCTTTTGAGAAATTGTAGCATTCATTTGGAAGCTACTCTTATTAAAACATCAGTTATATTACTTTTTTGAGTCAGAACCTTTCTATTTACTTATATTTATTTAAAATGACTAAAACCCATTTGATCAATTATTATTTAGTTTTAAAGTCTTATTTTACACCAAATTAGTTTAATAACTAAATATATTTTGCAAATCTTATAAACAGAAAAGATTATAAGGATTACATGGGTGTGTCTATATCGTATTAAGATTACAGATAACATTATAAATGATGAAGAACTTTAATACTCTTTTTATCATCTAGCCTGAACTCTCAGTAGACAAACAAATTTTAGCAACTTAATTTTGTTGCTCCTTTGATTCACTCTTTATTTAAATTTAGACTCTAAAAATAAAAACCAATTTTTAGGCTAAAAACTGATTTTTATATAATCTTTAGGTTGTTTTCTCTAGTCAGAATAAAATGTTATTTTAATTGATTATATATGTTCATATTTACATATTCAGATTTTAAAAACCTTTTAATTATTGTTCTAGTCTCTAGAGGCAAATGGGGGAGTTTATAAGGAAGTAATGAAAATGATGTCATTACTTGCAGTGGAAAACGCCCAGGATGCAGCACAATTTTTTTGATCCAACGGACCATGGGTCCAACCAGGCCACTTATAAGAAGCAACAAAAAACTCTGGGAGATCAGTTGTTGCAGGTAAAGAAGCCTAAAGAGAAAGGAGAGGCATATGTGTCAGATTTTCTCCACTGTGTCCCAATAGCCATCATAAGAAAATGTCACACCCTTATAAAGTTTATAATTATTTTTAAATTATTTTCTACATTCAAGTTTCTAAATGAAGTACAGTTAGGATTTCTATTTCATTCTGCTTAAAAATGACAATTCAATTTGGGGATCGTATCATAATAAAAAATCTTAATAAAAAAACATGGAATGCATTTCCTGGGTTACTGTGCAGCCAATGTTTCTGTTATCTTGAATCAGTTTTGCTCATCCATAGAAAAGGCTACATGGTGTTATATAAATTTGTCCTTATAAAGGATGTTTACTTTTCTGTCCCTCCTATTTTGGAGAATGTGTGTGATTCTGAGGTGAAATTAATTTCGAAAGGATGTATTTATAGCAATTATATATTAACACACTTGGAGCCCGAAAGAATATATCAATTTTACACCAGCTATTAGGAAATGCAACTGGGGTGAATTGGTTGATATTTATAAAATCCTTGAAGATTAAAGCGAACTTTCGACCAAATATATAAGACCATGATGTCTTAAGACTCCATGTTGAAGCCCTGACAGAGTCAATTTTTCCTGCAGTCTTTCCAAAAAGGCAAAATAAATGGAAACTTGCTCTGTTCATGTCATTCAAAGAAAATCTGCAACACAATAGCCTGGTTTTTCCCTGAACTTTTCTAAAAAGTGATGACTTTCACTTCCACAAATAATCAGGCTTGAACCAAATAAGGATTTATTAATTTTTCATTCGTCATGTATACATGTTCACAGACACACACACCCCATCATTTTTTGAGAGTGTTTTAATACTTATTATTTTATCTTCTCAGTATCCCTATGTGACATAATCAGAGAAAATATTACTATCTCTCTTTAATGAATGAAGAAACTGACTTTTAAAAGTTAAAAGACATGCTAAGTCCTCTCAACTAAATAAGAGATACTCATGGGACTACACTCAGGTTTCAGAATTCTTAATACCATGCTCCATTTCTATCATTTCTCTACTTTTTCAGAAATAATTAGATAATTTGCAGCAGAAGTAAAATGTCTGTAAAAGATAAAAGTTTTATTTAAAAGTTTTATGATTGTGCATTAAACAAGTCAGGTTACTGATCTGGTATCTTGCAAAAAAATTACTTCTGACAAGTACATAATAGCTTCAAAGACTAAAGCAAGAAACACTTAGAATTTAAATGTCTGCTTGAAAAGGTGTCTATCCAAAATAATTTGTAAAGTTGGATTTTAATGGGGGAGTTAGGTTTTAATTTAGAGAGCTATTACCACCTGATAAGAAAGTTGTTAAATCCAGAGTGCCATTACTAAAAACTGTGCTACTTAGATGATGAAAGAAAGTGCCAAAAACATCAAGCAGATCAGACCGCATGCCTGCATGATAACTTCTTGAGCAGTATTCTAGAAAGCCAGGTGATTTTGGGTTTCAACGCCATCAGATGGACCACATTGCAGAACCTTAGGGTTGGAGCAAAATAAATGCATTGCTTTAATTAGATGGCTTGAGAGATATAGATTCACTCCCCAAAAGTGTCTTCCTAACTGGGACGGAAACACACATATAATTCATACCTTCCAATTGTATTAGTATTGGCTTATCAGTGTGCTTTTAAGCATTTATAATACTATGGTGCCTCATGTTTCCAGAAAAATAGGTGGCGTCAGTGGTTATTTTAATTTCTCACTTTAAAATTCCAATTTAGTAACATCACTAGGATATTTTCTCTCTGCTCTATTGACGCAATGAAGAAATAGCTTACTTCAAACACATTTCAGCAGGACTGGATTATTTAGAGTTCGACTTCCACATTTGAAAGCCTATAAAAGTGCTTTGCACCTAGGAGATATTCAATAAATATCCGGTAACAATAATGAGATACATATCTATTAGGTAGATTTCATCTCTTAGAAATATGCTTTTCCCCTGAAGGTACAGTAAGTTAAATTATAATACCAGCATGTATTTGTTCCTTTCATTATTTTATTATTTTTTAAAGATAAAAAAATATGAATGGCTAATCATTCCCCATAAAATAAGGCAATAAAGAAACAACAAGCAAAATGGCATTTTTATTAAAAAGTATAGTTACCAAGCCATAAAGCCAGATCAATTCATAAGTTGATTTATGAAAATTTTTACCACTTATTTAATACACTTTTCCTAAAAATGAGCCCCTAGGATTTGAGGCCCAGCAGGCAGACATTACCTTGCAATTTTATTTGCCTCATGATATCAGATAATCTGATATAATAAACACAGAGAAAATTCTATATTCAATTATTTCATAATTACTATATTCCTCTGTAAAGTAAAAGTGGTCTTTAGAGTTTGTAAATAAAGATAAGCATCACAGAATAACAGCTTTTAGAAACTGGTAATAGAAGCTTGGCTTCAATGAATAATACATTTATTTTTAACTTAATTTTTTTATTTTTTTTTTTGCCAAAGGACAGCTTAATTAAGCAAAAAAATTGAAAGGATCAGCTGAGAAAGAGTGACAGAAATTCCAATATGACATTGGCTTAAACAAGATAAAAATTTATTTTTAAGAGAAACTTATACTATTTCATGTGGATATTTTTAATGCCTTTAATTGTAATCTTCAAAAAATTTTATTTATGATTTAATTATATTTCCAAATCAGTATTAACCAAATTTGAGGTTAAATTTGCTTCTGTATTTCTGTTTAAAAATTAGAGATTAAAGCTATTGTGGGCAAATATGAGAATTAAATACCATGATAAATACTGGAACATTTTTTACAATAACTTCTGTGCTTAATTAAATTAAAATCTCTAAAGGAGTGATGTAAATGTAAGAGCAGCTTGAGAAAAACTGATGAATTTTCTCAAGAACCTCAAAATAAATTCTGGACATTCTTACTATTAAGTCTGCATCTACACAATATCCACTGTGTATATCACCTCCTCAATCTCTAGCTACACTTCTCCCCCACCCCCGAAATTTGGATAATCAAAGTGACTTGAGAATGAAATAACGCAACAGAAAACATAGTTCTCTTCTGACCTTCACAGTCTAAGTTCAGCGGCCATGAATACTAAGAAACTCCTGAACTATTAGATACTGGGGAGAAAGAGCTAATTTTCTGGTTGCTAATAGACAAATTAATTTCTCATCTTTGACAATATTTGCCTTTATGCCTTAACTTTTTAATAGCCATTCTTTGATATTTCTCTAGTTACTGATTATATAGAGAGCAATTTTTTAGCGATCTACTTCTTGTAAATATAAACATGTACAGTGATCGCACTACGGCAGGTAGAGCTAGTTCTCCAGTTCTCCTCTTTCTTCATAGGAATAGAATTTTTATCTCAGCACATGCAGGCTCAGAAAAATGACTACATTTCCCTCCCCACAACCCCCCAGGCTGATACTATTAAAATCTGGCCTATGGAATGTTAAGCAGAAGTATCATTTGGCAGCTTCTGAAAACTTTCCTTAAGAGACACTGGCACTTGACTTTTACTCCTGTTTCATGATCTTTTGTCTTCTCCTGCTGACAGAAATTTGAGCATTATAGATGGACATAGAGCAGTCGTGTGGAACCATTATATGACCTTGGAAATACAGGCCCTGGGCATTAGAGAAACAAGAGCGTTGGGTATCCAACACCATAGAGTGCAATTCCAACACAGAACCATTCACTTGCAGATTGTTCATGAGAGATCAGTTTCTATCTTATTTAAGCCACTGTCATTTTTTAATTTTGTCACCCTCAGCTGAGCCCAATTATAACTAATATAGCATATGTAATTATCATTAAAGCTGCTAGAGCGATGCCATATTTCATTGAACCTAAGACATCATCAAATATAAGAAAGCATCCTAATTTCAGAGGTGTTAAAAAATAAAAAAAAATGTGCACCTGGAAATGGATGAACTATGATATTTTCTAAAATGAATTCCTTAGAACACTAGTTCTGAGGAATTTTAATAGATGATTACAAAAAGGGTTGATTAATCAAATAAGTCTAAGAAACACTGGTTTTGAAGATTAGATTTTTGCCTTCACTGCAATATTTTGTATAAACTGCTAATGTACGTGAGGCTCTAAAAAAGTAGAAATAACGTTCATTATTTTAAATGTTCATAATTTGGCCAAATGCAAAATATTTTATTTCATATCATTTTTTATTGTGAACCAGACCAGTAAACTGATGCCTTGTGGGACATAACTTTAGTATGAACAAAACAGGCCCAGACATGCGGAGACCAGAGAGTAGGTGCCTGTTATATCAACATACAAAATCACTTCGGGAATCTACTTTTTAGCAGTCCAAAATATTTGTTCACAGAGGGGGGGAAAAAGTAAATTTTCACATTTCTTTTTGAAGATTTGTCCTGCAGTGATCAATTCAGTCCCACTGTGTTGTTCAAGTCATGTTCAGTTACACCGCAGCGCTTGGCATCAGACTGCGACTAGGACAGAAAATTGAAAGCCCGAAAAACTGGATTTGAAACATAGCACGTTCGTTTTGCCACAAGTGCAGGTGAATAGGAGTGAGGCTGGATATATATTTTCTAAAGTTCCCTGAAGGATGTGGGGTTCCATTCTGCAAAGGAGGGACACAGGGAAACAAAAGAGACTTGAGGAAACATAAGTCAACGTTTTGATGCTCTTCGAATTTTAAAATTCTTAATTCAGTGACAACAAGAACAACCAGCATAGTATTCTGTCCTTGGCTTTTTTCCTACGTGGACAAGAAGATTCTGGATGAGCTGAGGGAAATACGTGCTTAAACATAGAGTCCACGGTAACATCTGGCCGTGCCCTCTTCTGTAGCACCATTAGCACTTACTGCGTTCGGAAAGCCTGTTGCCATATGCCTTATGTTCACGGCTGTGGGAACTAAACATTGATTTTGTGGGGGAAAATGGTCATTTTTTTTCGATATTATAAAAGTACTTAACTATATAACTGTGTTTTTTTACTTTCATAGTCACTGTTTTGGATTCTATAGAGGCTTCTGTTTACACAGGTGATGTGCTTTGAGAGTCAAGATGTTTGTTCAGACATTGTTTGTTCAGGCTAATTCCTAGTCAGAACAAAAATTTTCATAATCTATGAGCAGTAAAAACTAAACTTGGAAGTATTTACTTGGATTTTTCCAAAGGTATTTCTCATGCCTCGGTAGTTGCTATCATTGAAATGTATTTCAGTAAGTAAAAAACAAATTTCTCCTATTGGAACTAATAACTAGAGAAATAAATTCAATTACCTGTTGTGTGTTATAGAGACAATGATAAAGTATCATCCAGATGATTAAGTGACTTTTTCATTTCTTACCTCAAAGATCAGTGACATTAAAAATTATCATATAATACATAAAATATTATTCCATTTTAACTTCCAACAAACCATGGAAAAATGATGACATTATTTTTCTTTGTAAGTAATGCCAAAATATTCATTCATATTGGATGACTGAGAAAAGTTGTTTGTATGAGTTAACGATGAGGTTGACTCAAACAATTTTAGAACATTGTTACTTAATCTGAAGCTGTATAATATAGCTACAGGTTTAAATGCTATACCAGCCTTCTTAATATTTCTATATTTCTGTGCTAGCTTTAGGAACCTAATTATTCTCTTTGGGAAATAAACAAAAATAATAACGAAACACATTTTGACTGAACCAAGTACAAAAATCAACTCAATTTTCACATTTCTGTGTAAAAATAGTATTTTTTCATTCAAAATATTTTCCATATTTATAATTAGGATACAACACAGTGAAGCTTCCGGGAGCTATACCCCAAATTCAAAAGCACTTGAACATTGTGTCTAGAAAAATAATCAGGTACAGAGTTGGTTTGATTTGATTTGATATGACGTGATTTGATTTGTTATAAGAGCATAGGGGAAGAACTTTCAAGTTCACCAGAAATATATAAACTCCATCAGGGCCAATAAATCCAGGGCTATACTTCTCTTTACGAAATAAAATTCTCCAAATAATGAAAGTTTGGATAATTTAGTCTTTGCAGGATTGACCTATTTCAGAACCTTGCTATTCGCCCTAAGTTAAAACAAGGGAAAAAGAACAACTTTAGGGCCTGGCACGGTGGCTCATGCCTGTAATCCTAGCACTCTGGGAGGCTGAGGCGAGAGGATCACTTGAGGTCAGGAGTTCAAGACCAACAAGAGTGAGACCCTGTCTCTACCAAAAATAGAAAAAAAATTTAGTCAACTAAAAATAGAAACACAAAATTAGCCAGGCATGGTGGCTTGTGTCTGTAGTCCCAGATACTCAGGAGGCTGAGGCAGGAGGATCACCTGAGCCCAGAAGTTTGAGGTTGTTGTGAGATAGACTGACGCCACAGCACTCACTCTAGCCCCGGGAACAAAGCAAGACTCTGTCTCAAAAGAAAAAGAAGAACAACTTTATATATCACATAACAACATTTATTTAATATTTTGCTATAGTCTGAGTATTGCATAAGCACTTCTCCTTCAGCGTTTCATGGGACTCATACAATGGTATGTCATTTTATGGAGAAGGATACTGGGGCTGTAAGTAGAGGAGCCAGAAGACTAAAGCACACTGGCTCCCGAGCTCACGCGGTCCATGATGCGTGGAGTGCTACCACAGGAGCGAACATACTGGCTACACACGCCTTTTGACATGACTTCAACTGCAATGTTCCTGCTGCCTCAAAAGGACCTCAGTCAATGACAGTTTTGCGTACAGTCATAATAATTGGTTGCCTCTGTTGTTTTCTTTCTGAGACACTGAGAAAGTTCTATTTTTCTCCAGAATACACTTCTGTTCTCTCCGGCACTCTTACTTCAATATCTTAGCTTAAGTCAGTATTTCCTAAAGTATGCTCTGTGTGGTACCTAAATCCTGGGGAATATCAATAATCATTACAAACATAAAGAGAAGGAGAAGAAAAGAAAAAGGTCCTCATCTTGTAAATTTAGGAAACATTGGGTGAAAAAAAAAAGCCTGTTAATACAATAAGCATTCTCAGCATCTGCAATATATTAATACTAATGAATAGTGTGAATCTTAGAAGAAAGATATAACATACCATTTCACAAATTCATTTGACCATATATGTGACGGTTATAGTTCTGCAAGTTGGGAGCTGTCCCAGAAAGCCTAGCTCAAAGTTCAAATAGAGGCTGAAATTCATCCTTTGCTGTGCTTGCCAAGCCCTTTGGCTTGGTAGATCACTGTTTCTGTTCGGAGGGGTTGTTTTTCTAATTCCCTGACAGGAAGCTTCTATTTGTCAAGCCCTGTGCCCTCAGGACTGCGTCAACTCACGGAGGGGCTCTCTTCTCTGTTCCTTTGCCAGGAGCTGCACGGTCTAGGCAGTGCCCCACAGCCTTCTTCCTTTCCCTCCTTTAACTTCCTCTGACCCACTCTGCTTGTACCCGGTGAGAACTACAAGTTTATGTTTCTTTCTGTCTGCCCTCACTTAGGACTGCCATCCAGGAATTCCTCCCTCCCAAAGCCTCGTTATCTTTTTCGAATTTCCCACTATCAACATATTTCTATTCCTCATTGTTACTAACCACATTCTGCAAAAATTTGTTTGGATTGAACCAATTCATATAGGTTAAACAGATTTTTCACATTTATGTGATCATGGAATATTGACATTCCTCTAACTCATGCTCAGTGGACACATTATGGGAATAATGACTTATGCTAAGGAACAAAGCCAGGAAACCAGCCAAGGAAGGGAAGAGCTTTCCCAGGAATCTGGGATGACTCATGGCTCATCTTTCTCACTCAGGGAAAATAATTCCATGAATCCCACCTCTTATCCAGGCAATGTGGCCAAGGAGATGGAGGTATTTGGGGGTGGAGGTGCAGGCAATTTTCTCAGCATGCCTGAAATCATACCACTGTTGACAGCTGCCTAGCCTGTCTTATAGTCCATCATATATTAAGAAATGGTTTTAGCTGGGTGTGGTGGCTCACGCCTGTAATCCCAGTGACTCAGGAGGTTGAGGTGGGAGGATCATTTGTGCACAGGAGTGGGAAGCTGCAGTGAGCTATGATTGCACCACTGTACTCTAGCCTGGGCAAAAAAGTGAGACCCCCCCCCATCTCAAAATAAATAAATAAATAAATAATAAAAACAGTTTTTAAAAATGTTGGGAAAAAATAGGGGAAAAATCAGTTATCCAGAAGCGTACTCACAAAAAGAATTCATTTTCACCGTACTTGGAGGCAGTTGGATATCATATATTGGGTGTTTTCTATGAAGTTACTAGGCTAAGAACTAATCCAGTTTTACTTCTTCCTATAGCTACAAGTTCAACTCAGTTCATGTCGACCTCATGTTCTTCCTGGAAATACTTATTATATTTCTAATTCTTTTCCACCTAACTAAATATTGGGACAACTCTCCAACACTCAGAAACTTAGTCCTTACGCTACTGTTCCCTAGAAAGAAGATGCATTTCCTCCCCGTGTATCTTAAGTGGGTAATGGAACTCTCACTGGTTCCACTGAATTTTCCTTATTTCATTCCTAGAATTACTTGGCCATTCCAGGAGCTACAACTGCATTACATTAATTCATAGCACAAGGTAATTTAAATTCTCCCCAAGTAGTAGTCATTGTGATTTTTCATATAAATATCACCACAGCAACTTTTATGCAAACAAATCCCGAGGAGCCAATAAATGATTTAGAATTAGATTTCCTTTTCTTTGCGACAGCAAGTAGCAACTCGGGAAAGAAACGTACCTCATTTTTTCTAGAATATAAAATATTCCAAACTGCAAAAACTGAAGTTCAAGAAGGAAATGTTAGAAATAATTTCAAGGAAATGTACATAGACACCTAAATGAGTGTCTGACCCTCAATGAAAACAAGTGAAAGAGCAATCTTATAAACTGCTGTCTTTTCTTAAATAATGCTGCCTATTTTTTTTCCAGCTGGGTGGGGGCAAAAGTGAAAAAGAAAACAACTGGGGAGAAAAAATGACTGTTCAAGTTGATCATATAGTTTGGTCACTAAAAACTATAAATCTGAGCCATATCTCTAAAGATTTATATCTTACTGATTGTAGGAAAGATCCAAAAACACATCTAAGCTGATAATTTAAAAAAAAAATAGCTCTGGTTAAGAGATTAAAAGGCTTTTTGCTACTTTGAACCTGAATTGGCCAATGCTAACTGACTCTACTGGAACTCTAGTGACCTCTCCTTTTTGGAGATTTTTCAGATGTTCTGGCTCTGCAATTTAAGTAACTCGGTGGCACTTCTGTCAATTTCAGTGTAACTTAACCTCTTTCCATCTCAATTTGCTTGTCTTTAAAATGTGCATAATGATAGCACTCACTACATAAAGCTGCTATTGGAATTACATAAGGTAACGTATAAAAGTGCTCAAATGCTTAACATACAACCACTCAATAAACGTTAGTAACTGTCTTCTCTGATACTAGTTATAATTTAACAGGCCCTACTACTGCAATTTGAATTAGAGCAATAACTCAGGTGATTACATCTCACAAAAGCAAAGAGCATTAAATATTTAAAGAGAAATCTATGGGTTTACATTCATCCAAAAGCAAACAACCACCCTGCTTGTTGGAGATGCGGAGAGCTTTCAGGCAACCAGAACCTGATGTCTTCACTGGGGAGGGGACAGGCTACACTCCAGAGGCCTGAGAGCCAACTCTGCCCTAGGCATTAGTAACAGGCCTTGAGCACAGCCAACATCTCAGCTGCAGACTGTACGTGCCTGAGAAACACCGCATGCTGGGTGGTGAAATTGCAGCCCTGTGAGTAAGAGTTTCATGGTAACTAAAGAAGCACAAGATTCTTTGTGTGAGATACCTATTACCAGATAACGCCTTTTAAAAATGAAAGAGAAAACCAGTGCAATAGTACAAAGCATAAAATTTTACAAAGAAGTTTGCCACGTCATCCAGCAAAATTTGAAGATATCCTTTTAACAGAAATTTTGAGGATTTTTGAGGACAAACCTTTACTAATCATCATAGCATACGTGTCTAAAGCTACTAGCATTATTTTATTCTCATGTGATAATGGATATTCCAAGAGCCAAGAGACATCAAAGTTTTGATGACTGTGCAAAATAACTGTTTAGTTAAAAAAAAAAAGAAGAAGAAGAAGAAGAAGGACCATGACTTGCTGAAGCTTTGGCACACAGAACAACCTACAATCAGAAATTTGTATTTCTGTGAAATCATTAGCAATGTATATGGGCATTCAGTCATTCTTAAAGAAAACAATGTCTAATTGATCATAGTGAACTTTCAAAGCCCACATGAGACATTTAAGGGATGTAACAACCATTTTGTGAAAAGATTTTGGATTTGTATGACAAAATTATGACTCTGCAAGCTCAAACTCATTATTTTAGTTATTTAAAAATTACTTTAAAAGCACATATGAACATGCCTATACAAATGCATACACATACATGAATCAGAAAGAACACTTACTGTCATTTCATTCATGCTCAGAAGCGTAGGGCTAGGTGGCAAGGTGCCCAGGCGAAATTTGAAACCATCTTCTAAAGTCATTCCCCAGAATTGGCTGTAGTTCTGTGCTGTCCATCTGCCTTACAAATGAAAGAGAAAAATATACATAGGTTATGTGATATCACTTTGTAAATACATTATCATTTATATTTCTGAAATTATTCAGCAGCAAATGTCACAAAATGGGAACTATTACTGTAGGCTAGCTATTCTTTATATATGATTACTTTAATAATCAAGGCTATGAAACACTCTTCCTAAATTAGGGCCATTTCAATTATTTCGATGACTTATATGAGGATCATAAGGCCATATCAATATAGACTAAAACATATGAAATCTTTACATATTCTAAAAGGATTAAGCGATAATAAGGCCAATATATGCAGTTTCCTTTAACTGCCATTAAGTGCATTTTAGAAAGCTGCTTGACTATACAGAAATGCACTTATAAATTAAATAGAGTAATCTGTTTTCTTTATAATTTAGATTTGAAAAGAAGTTGATCAGGTAAAAAGAAGCATACATGACAAATTGAGAACAAAATAGTAATACTTTAAGAAAACTACAATGGTGCTAATTAATTAGATATTAAAATATCCTATCTTATATTAAATGAGTTAATATGTGTTAAATGCTCAATAATCAATAATAATATAAAGTCAACTGATGCGAAATTAGGTAACAAAAGTGCATATTTTTCTAGAGACATATTTTTTGTTCTTATGTAGGAAAAGAAACTTTGTTTTCAAAATTTAATATTGAAATTTGAAGACAAGAAAAATTCCTTAAGAGATGATAGTAAATGAAAAATGAGAAAGAGGAAAATAATTTAATTGTTGCTTTTTTGAATTATCTACGACTTGAGGGCAATATATCTTCAGTACTTAAGTCAAACCTAACCTTTATCCTGTGTTGTGTTTATCACCAAAATTGTTTATAATATAATAGGCTCTTAGGCATGATCGAAAGTACTAGTCAATTTTTAATAATTTGCCTGGCAAGTTAACAATTTTCTTTAATATGATCTTTTCATAAAATATTTAGCAACTTTCAGCTACAATTTAAAGTGTAATCTCTATTACCCAAGGAACTTCAATAAGGAAACCTCTGAATATATTAGATATTGTAGCATAATTCAAGAGACTAACAGGACTTGTCTTGGGCAAAATTGTGCTATCAGTAAAGTATGTTTTTGGTGGCCTGGTAGTTTTCAAACACACATCAAAGGCATAGATCATTTAATTGAGCACTCAATTTAGTAAGCAGGGATGAGTATTTTTAAAAAATAAAAGATAGGATAGAAAATAATAGAGTTTATTGCAATAGTGAGATAAGTACTGTTTCTCTTTCTCTCTCCTGACCTCCCGTGTGTGTGCATATGTGTATGTACTGGATAACAGAGTAAAACGTGTGTTTTACTGTGAGTTATGCTCAAAAAAGTATGAAAAGCACTACTACCCTATACCATCCTCCTCGATCTAGACTTATAACTTTCCTTTTAATACAATTTATCATTTATTGAACTTTCATAATTTATCCTATTCTCTGATAAACACTGGAAACATAGATATGAATACATTTCTCTACACTCAAGAAGCTCATACCCTAACAAAGACAAAAAATAGAAAGGACTTCAATGCATGTCATTTATTAGCAGTAGGTCAAAATATGATCAGAGTAGAAAATTCACACATAGCTCTGCCTGAAGGAGTGGCACATTTTTTACAGAAAGTGAATTTAGTGTTCAGTCTGGAAAGATGAGAATTAGTTTGGCAGCCAGAGGTGAAAAGAAGACAGCATTTATTCGAAACAAAGGCAACTAGAGCAAAGCATGCATGTTTGAAATTGGATGACACCTTTAGGGAATGGCGGATAAGTTAAATGTTTAAACCGTGAGAGGGGATAGGGACACATGGGCTGAAAAAGTTATAAAACAAGAGTTAATAAAGAAACATCTGGGCTAAGGAGTTATTTATGCTAAGGAGGATAATTATATTCCATAACCGATGGAGTACAATTGAGGATCTCTGGAAACAGGGAGACAAGGAAGGTCATTGCAAACTAGGCTAGACAGAGAAATGTGCTAGAACATAGCTTAGTAATGGAGGAAATAAATATCTGAGAGAAATTTTGAGTGTGGGGCTTAGCAAGACCTGGTGTCTGAGAATGAAACGGAAAGAAAAAAGTCAAACTAACTTCAAATTTTCTGGCTTGGTTGGCCAGATGGACGGAGATGCCCATAACCAAGGATTGGTAGAAGTTCATCCCTTCAGTTTGGGATTTGCTGATTTCCAGAAACCAGTGAGGAATCAAGACAAACTAATCCAATAAACTAGATTTTGAGTTTATAAGAAAAATCAAGTGGAGATGTGTTAGATTAAAAATGGCCACAAATTAATTGTAGCACTTTCATCAAGAAGTCTATTTCTCTAACCCTTAAATGTGCACTGGCCCTACAACTCGCTTTGCACAATAGAAAGCAGCAGAATTGATGGCGGGCATCTAGCAAGTGTAAGTCTCAAAAGAGGACTTGTGTTGCCTCCACTTATGCCCTATTAGAAGTATCATTATGGGAAGCAGCCAAGGCTAGCCTGCTGGAGATGCAGCAGCACCAACCACCAGACGTGGGAATAAGGCCATCCCAGACAACTCAGCCCCAGTTGAGGCTCTAGATGTCTAGAAACACACTCATAACCCTAGAAGACAATAGCCAAAAGCCTCAGCTGAGTCCATTCCAAATTGCTGATGTGAACAAATGAAAAGCTCGTGGTTTTAAACTGCTAAATTCTGGAATGGTTTTGTTACACAGCAGCAGATAACTGAAACAATTATGTATCTCCCTTTATTCCACTAACTTGCTTATTATTACTTGTGTCATTAATTTGGGACTTATATTCTGACCTATAATTGGAAATTCTTTTTTAAAGGTATGACATGTTGGCTCCTCAACAAGACAGTAGCTTCCTTTAAGACAGAAGTTATTTATTTGTAACCTCAGCAATGCCACAAGTGGAACACGTGTTTTATTAACATCAATTGGTTACACTGCAAAATTATACAGAGAATAAAAAAGCACTGAAGTAGATGACGTAGAATGAATAAAGATTTGGATCTAAAATACTGCCAAGATGCAGGAAAGAAATATTTTAAAGCAAAGGTTATATATTTGTATGTAGGCTATTTCTAAAAGCACTTAATAAATATTGAACAAGATATTATATTATGAAAAAAATTGGGGCATCATAAAGAAAGAATAGCTCTGAATTAGAACTTTCTTTTAAATTCAAGGATTTTCTCTCTTTTTTCCTCTGATAAATAGCTTTAGTTTTATTTCTTTTCTTCATCGTTTGTTCCTTTCATTTAACTTTATTCTTTGGTCTGTGTATGTCTCCTTTTGCCCCAATTATACTTCATTTTCTACTCTTTTAAAGTCAAGTAATGTTTTAATGTTTGCTATTAAAATGCAAAGCCCATGCCTCTAAACTAGTTCTATGGTATGCTCAAAATAAACAAGTGATGGAAAGAAAGTTCTTGCCAATGAAGGCAGCATTTCCGACAACTTCTGTACTCAAGTGTACTTTCTTACCACATTGTTTTAGACTGTGGTTTCTCATGTATTCTCTAACAGTGCTTACGGTTTCTTGGAAATGTGTGCTAATTAGGTCTAGCAATTGGATCCTTTTAGAAACCTGATTCAGATAATTCCTCAAGATGACACATACTCTCATGTTCTTTGAGTGATTTAAATACAATTTAGCCACAGAAAATTATAATTGGTTTTCCCTAGAAATACTTAAAATGTTGTCAGGTTATCACCTAAAATATTGGTTACACACACACACACACACACACACACACACACACACACAGAGGAATTGAGGATGGTTTAAGACTATTAATGTCAACAAATGTGACTTTCTGTATTTTGTGACTTCCAAGAAAATATTTTGGATACATTGAAATTCAGTGTCTCCACTGTGCTGGGAAACATAACATCTGTTTGTAGAAGGAAATGGTATTGCTATTTTTAAAAATTACATCTTGAGATTATTTCATTTTTCTAGTTTCTTGATAATAGATCTTCTTATGTGAAGTCTTTTGCAGAATGTGGAAGATACTATCAAGGGTATATAGAGATTTGATCAATGGCAGTGAAGAAATCCTGAGGCAGATACCAGCCAGTCTATTTATCTTTCTTTCAGTTCTCCAAAGAAAGTCGGTGTTGGGTGCCTGCATCCTAATTCCTTTATGTAAGCAGGGACGCCAGCTAATTTATTAATGCGTAGAAGAGCACAGGTATTTCCAATGTTTAAGTGTCAATCATCCCATTTTTAGTTTGCTGGCAAAGCAAAGTGGCTCCACCTGTCTTTTGACTCGACTGTGAGTAAAATTGGCTAGTTATCAGTCATTTCAGTGAAACTTTCTAGATTGACTCGTTATTTGGGGGATCATCAAGACACTCTCCTTTTAATGTCCGATTCTACCCAGGGTGGCCAAGCATGTGATTGGCATGTTCGGGACAGCAGCAGAGGGAAAGATGGTTAGCATGAATAAATCGATTTTGCTAACTTCCTGATTTTAACTAAATACTTATCCAAAGTAAAGCTCCCTCCACTCTATTTACTTACACGTGACATTGCTCTTTCCTAGATGATTTATGTCTATGTTCTAAATTTCTTTTTTATTTGTGCCTTTTAATTTTCAACTACTTAATGTTTACCTTTGCCTTTCAATTTTACTTATTTTCTATCTCCTTTCCCATATCTCTCCCACTCTTGCTTTTTAAATAATGACAATTTTTAGACAGTCAATGCATTGTTTGAAACCTGAGGAATAAATGAGTGTGCCAAGAAGCATATAGAGCAAGATTTCTCTCACCCATAGTCTTCTTTATTGATGTTTTCAATTAATTCTGGGCGAACAAGACATACATGTCGGGAACATTTCCATTGCTGTCCTGAGCATGTGCTGCAAAGATACAACAGTTACAAAAGTGGTGTGGCCTTTATGGAGTATATTTCAAAATTAGTAATAAAAGTTGCACATTGTTAAGGCATAAAACATAATTTTTAAAATTAATGATAGCCATATGGCTATTTGATTCTCAGCAAAAATATATCAGAAAACATACATTAGCCACCCCTCAATATGCTCTTATCCTCTGCTGCAGACAATTAATAAATGATACGATCACATATTCATTGAAGTTTGAAAACACAAGACAATTTGGACAGTAGATTAATGTATTTGGAAACTTTCTGCAGATCAATTCTTTGATTTTTTATTCTTTTTTATATTAATCCTTTTAAAGTAGCATGTTTTTGCACTCAAAAAAATATAATTTGCCTGTAGTATATCAGTTTGTAATTAAGAGGTACATTTAATGCAGGTCTGTTGTAAGATAAAGTTTCATTATTAAAAACATCCAGCTCAAGCATTAAAAGATATATTCATGATTAAATTTTTGAGATTCATTAAAGTTAAATATGCTTATAAAAAGTTACAAATATGTGATATTTTATGACATATGATTCTACTTATATGTATTTAAATCTGTGTTTTGTTTCACAAATATTCCTTTTATTTGAAGAAAACATACACAGACAGTAGAATTCAGTTAAGTGCCACTTAAATTCATTACCAGGAGTTGCAGTTTTCTTTAATTACTGATCCTTCATCATAATGATGACCATCTCTGAAGCAACCTGTTGACAAAACATATAAACAAAGGAAAATTCTAAATTGAGTGATAAAGTCCATTAACAGGTAATCTAAAATTGTGGTTAATTTTTCAAATATACAAAAATATTTGGTGCCAATCTGATAGAAATACACATCTGGTGTATGTCAAGATTCATACATCGAATTCTGGGCTTATTCCATGAGCTTTCACCTTTAAGCTGCATGTTACGTTCCAACAGAGAGGATTTGTAAAGCACCAAAACCAGATTGCCAGGAAATTAATCATTCAAAAAACAATTAATGTTTCTAAATAGATAAGCAATATAATAGTATTTGAATCAATTTATGACATTTCACATTAAAAACTAATCAAGTCTCATAAGTGATTATAATTAATTGGATACAGCTAGAATAAATAGCTCAAAGCTTTGGACCAAAATACAAAGTCAAATCATTGAATTTACAAAGAAATTCTATTCCTTTTCTTCAGGATTTGGATCAGGAGAAAAATTCATGAAATAAATAAGATTGTAACCATTTGTTTTCCAAATCCAAATGTTTCTCAACTACTAACTGAAACTAGTTGTTAACTAGTTTACCAGATTATATAAACTACTCAAAAGAGATGAATGGTGAATTATCATATGAAAGACATCAGTAAGACATGGTGAAAATAGTACCCTAGTTGTGAATTAAATCTCTTTTGAAAATATAACCTGTCAAATTTAAAATTAACATTGAATTAGCAAAAGGGACTTTACTTAGTCTAATGAAATTTTTTTTGACAGAACATATAATTGATATATCCCGTCAATGACCTTGAATTAAACAAAATGAATTCTAATTTTTTATTCATAAAATTGTAAGAGAAAATACACTATTAGAAAACATTCCAAGGGACCTGGTTTAACTTCTAGCCACAATGTCACAAAAGCCAGTTGTGAAATTAGCTATCCTTTGATTTTCCAAAAAATTGTTTCATAGGAAACATTTCACAACTTCCCCTCCCCAACATATGCTATGTTTCATAGTTTAATAATGTCTAATGAATTAATTTTTTATGTGTCTACATCTATTCATTCCTTTCCCATGGCTTTTTGACACTTCGCAATCATGGGGTGAGAAAAGGAAACCACCTGTCTCCTGACTGCAGGCTTCCTAATGCAGCAAACCCAGGAGAAGGGGGAGATTTAACTTTAAATTAAATTCAGAGTTATAATTGCTACATAAAATGAGGCACTTTTAATAACTGAATTGACAATATGTTTGTATCTTAAAGAAACCCTAGAAGTTTTTATTACCTAGGAGTGACAGAAAATTCATGCAATGTTGCAAGTTTTCATTCAAAGGCTAGGGAAGTATTTTCTTGATCATTCTTAAAGGGAGAGAAGGGAATAAAAACAAAGCTGATTTTTAATCATACCTCATGAATTTTGAATATTCAACATAAGAGTTAACATGGATAAAGAGAATAGAAATCACAAAGGTCCCAAAGGAAAAAAGACTGTCCCTTGTCTAACTTGTACTCTAGCCAATAATTTTAAAGTCAAGATCATGTTATTACTAGGCCCACCCCAAATCATTAGTACTAAATCTCATGTTAACAAAAACTCCATTTCTTGGTCATTCTTTCCTAATATCAAGTCAGAAAGCATTCCAAGGGACCTGCTTTAACTTCTAGTATCAAGTCAGGTGAACTATGAGACTCTATGTTCACTTTAACCTCAGTTGAGAATTGGTCTCTTGAGCAAAAGCCATATCAGTTACATCTGCCCCTGGTCGAAGTGCTAACACAGGAAAGCATCGGCTTCTGTAAATACCGAGACACATTCACTCACTCCTTTGCTGCACTCCTTTCCTACTCCAGTGTGTCCCTCATTATCTGCATGGCATTTAGAAGAGATCTTTTAAAATAATACATCGTGCCACTTTCTACTTAAAAATCTCCAAGTTGTTTCTTATCAAATTTAGAATAAGATCAAACTTGTTACCCGATCTATAAGGCCTTACCCAAAAATGTCTCTGCCCTAATCTCTGCTCTTGTCACTCCTGTTGAGCTGGCTGGGATGGAGGTTTGCAGAAAAATGAAGGATTAGCATAACAGTAGTGAGAAGAGAGAGAAGTGGATGGATATAATTTGGGGGTAAAATAAATGGGATTCACTTATGGATTGAGTTTGGGGAATGAGGAAACAAAGGAATCAAGGATGCATCATTAGGACTTTGGCTTGCGCAATAGAGGGGCAATAAAGCTATCACTGAAATAAGAAATATGCTTTGTCAAGAAATCAAGAATTTTGCTTTGCATATTGTAGATTTAGATTAAATCTAGGCTAGGTATCTTAATGGAGATGTCAAGTAGACAGTAGTTTATGGAAGACTAGTGTTAAGTCAAGGGCTGGGCATGTATTTGGGGGATACCAGCATACTCACATATTTTTTAAAACCAGAGACTACATAAAAGTCTTGTTGAGCCAATGTACATAGGTAAGAGAAAGTGATCCAGGACTGAGCTCAAAACACTCCAGCTGCCAACATTCAGAAAAGAAAACCCTGAAGGAGTGGCCTGTGAGGAAGAAGGGAATTCAGGAGAGGGTGGTGTCATGAAAAGCATGGTAGGAAGGTATTTCATACATGCGAGATGGTCGGCTGTGGGCAGTATTGCTGGGAGACCAAGAATAAGAAAGCAGACATCTGAATACTACATTTGGTGATGTGGGAGTCGCCAGTAACCCTGCAAGAGAGATTTCATCGAAGTAGCAGAGAGTGACATCCTGTAGGAATGGGTTGATGAGAGACTTGGAAGGAAGGAAGCCAAATTTTTCTTTCAGATATTTTGCCATGAAAGGGAAGAAGGAAATGGGATGGAAGCTGGTTAAGGACATGAAGTTGAAAAGAAGGTCTTTTTTTAAAGTTGGGAGAGACAAAAATACATTTTGTAAATTGATGGTTAATCAGGAGAGAAGAAAAAAAGTGATGCTGAGAGAAAGAAAGAGAGAGAAAGAGATAGAGAGAACTGTGAGGGTGAAGATCTGGAGAAGACAGAGAAAGTGGGATTCAGAGCTCAAGATGGGGAATAGATTCAATGCTAGCTGCAACCCAGATGGAGGTAAGCCAAAAACTATGATGGTGCAGAGATGAGAGGATTCCTGCCTGGTAGCTTATTTTCTCAGTTACATATGTCTGAAGAACCTCAGAGTAAGTGAGTAAATTGGCCACATATATAGCATCTTGATCAAAAAATAATAATAATAATAAAACAAAACAAAACAAAAATTAATGACTGTCAGAATTAAGGGAGTTTTGCAACTTTAACTGCCTTTGATGCAAAATTAAGCAAATCATATATTTAGAGAGTGAAATTGTTGGTCTTACTCAATTGAGAAAAAATGATAATATGATATCTGTAATTTATTGCAAACTACTTCATCACAGTGTGTTATAAAAGTCTGTGCTGGTCTGTACTTCTCTACAGGAAAGGCAGCTGCTTGCTCTAATCAGGAATTCACACCCCAGGGGTGGTCAGTAGCATTCATTCTGAAAGGCCAGACTTCAGGGCACCTGCTACAAGTACTTTCATTATCCATATTTGGACCAATACGAGAGGATTAGTGTAATACATGTCAGAATTGGGCTTTCATTGGTAAAATCAGTGGCTTGTTAATCAGCATGCTGAAGATAAGTAGTCAGCTGTCATTGGTTAAATTAATAGTGCTTAATTTATGTTTAGCTAAAATATTTCAGAGTCACATCTCACTCTTTCACAGTTTATATGTATCTCCTAAGGTCATAAACCTGTACTCTTAAACCTGGTACCCCCTGACTGATCTTTGTCCTGTGTCCTTTGTCCAGCCATCTGGGTAGGAAGATTTGTCATTCCCTGATACTCACTGTAAGGGTGACAGAATCCTACCTCTGTAATGTTATCATATGTGCCTCCAATAAATTTTTTATGCAATGTAGTTATGGGAACACATAAAAGGCCAGGAAGTTGAGACTTCATAAAGCTTACCAAAGTTGTATGAATTAATTTGTGTCATATTTTTGTAACTGTCAGTATGTGTGGCAGAGTTTGGACTCTGGTTTATATTCATTATAATATGGTTAAGGAGGTTGTGAAGGAGTAAATAACCCTTATCCAATTCAGACATGTCAGTGGCTTACATACATTTTTTTACCAATGCAAACATATTGTGCATAATCAAATTAACTTAAGTCTGTTCACAACAGATGGTATACTAGACTCTTTCCTTAATATCTGCTCCACCAAAAGATTATGTCTAAAAAATCCACTCTGGCTCTGTTTCAAACTCCATCAGGGATTTTCCGTATCTGACATTTGAAGTTCTCCAATTACTGCATGTTATTTTCAGATACGGGTAAAAGAAAAACAGAGAAGGAAGATATTTACGAATGCACTCTACTTCCAACTTATACAAAAGGGACATAATTTTTAATCCTTAAGATAAAGTACACAGTTTTAAGTCATTGGTTTAAAAAGTTCTCAGTAGAGGCACAATAAAAAGAATTAGACAATACCATGTGACTAGATCATTGAAAAATAATATCTAATAGATCAACAAATGAAAAGCATAGCATCTCAAAGGAAAGTTCCTTTATTCATGAAAAAATAGTACAAATAAAATACCATTGTCTTTTTATTTTAGTTAATTTTCCTCATTTTTATATGTTGTGTAGTACTCTTTTCAAGCAGTGACTTTCAAAAGCAAGATAAAACAAAAGAAAAAAATTATCTTAGTGAGACCAATTATAGTCCCATGTGAACTTTTTGCTACTAAATAAAATGATTAATTGCTTCCCTCTATAATGAATGGAGTAAAACCTATATCTGGAACATAAGTTCTACCTAAAATATGACCCTAAATTAAAGTCTTAACAAAATTCTAGTTCTCAAGCAAAAGTGAATATTGAAGAAGTAGTAACTTCTTTTTTGAATGGGCTATATTTCTCAAATAAGAAAAGCTCGAATACATTTTAGCACATGTAAAACACTACAGCCTATACTATGATACTAAGACTCAAGCTAATATTAAATTGACAAAATAACTTTCAGCAAAATGCAGATATCTAGATAGTCACTGTGTTTTTAGATTATTCTACATTCTTCATTTTTGGCAGAGATTGCTGATAGTTCCCAATATCATTTCCTACTGTTTTTTTGGTAGCAGAATCCTATTCATAGCTAGGCACATTAACATTAACACACCATTAAGCAAAACAAAACAAAACAAACTTTGGTGCTCATCCTCTCTCCACAGTTGGCATGGCCATGCAATTATGTTTTGTTCAAAAAGATAGGAGCAAAGGTGCTCTTCTCTGCTCTAGAATGTCTCCTTCAAATGTGGAAACCATACCCTCCTTTCTAAGTTTTATTGAGTGGGTCTCAGATACGATTTTTGGAACATGAGGAGCCAAGCTGGATCCTGGATACAAAGCCCCCTATTCTAGCAATGGTGGAGCAAAAAGCTACATGGAGCTTGGTCTCTAATGACATAGTGAATCCAGGCAAAATATCCTATGTGATAAAAATGTGTATGTTAACTAGAGTTGTCATCTATCTGATACAATTTTATCTGGTACAGAGTATTTATTAAATAGGTATTAACCATTGTAATGTACTTAACTTTCCAGTTGAGATTGTAGGGTAATACTATTGTACACACTGAATCCACAGGTGGCATATTACTCACTTGCAATGGTTTCTAATTTTTTCACATACTTAAGTCTTCTTACCCACATAGATCATGAGTTTCTAGAGGCCTAGGACTTTACAGTACTCTTTTCAGTCTCAATGTTTATCACAATGATGAATATCTAATAAGCTTTAAATAACTATCAATTACTCTTGTTAAGGTGCCAGCTTCCAAAAGAATGTAAGAATTGCTCATTGAAACTATGGATAAACAATAGTACTTTACAAATACCTTTTAAAACTAATTTATATAGGAAAAATTGTGCTTTTGAAAATATTTTTACTCTGTAGAATCATGTAGGAATAAAATTAATATTTAATTTAACAAAGAATTTGACAAAATAAAAATTCTCTAGGTAACAATTCAATCCAAATTCAACCAGTATTTACTAAGCAACTCCCTCTTCATGGCACTATAATTTTTATGCAATAAATAAACCACCATACTTACTCTCAAGAAGCTTTCTATATAATTGATATAAAGTAATTCTCCTATTAAACAAGGTGAAATGAAAGAATAAATAAGTTAATACCCAAAAGGCACTTAGAATTGTTGTCTGCATAGTAAGTACCAATACATCTTAGCTTATAGAAGGGAGGAATACTAGGTTCAGTAAGCCAGTAAAAAGTACTCTACTCAGAGTATGCTACAGAGAGGTCTACTAATTAAGTATCCATAATGTGCAAGGAATTTCCCTTGACTGCAGGGCCCAATCTTGTCACTATTAGAAACTTCGCTTAAAACAAGAATATGATGCCTAACTAATCCTGGGTATAGGGCTCTTTATGATGCCTTATGTATTATCATCATGTTATTAATATATATTATTTTCATGTCATTTAACTTCACCAATTTTTTAATGATCATACTAATAGGACAAAATAGAGCAGGTCAACCAAAAATATACCTTTGAAAATGCTTATATTTTCAAGGAAATCACCTTCTTTCAAACCCAAAATAAATGCAACAGTAAGCGGCCAAGGATTTCCCCCCATAATTGTGCAAGTTGTGTATTGAACAACAATGAGGGACTCCACTGGCAGAAACTACAGAAAAATTGACTTCTGGCAGATAATAAGAGAAGTTGTTCAAAGAGAAAATAGCAAGGGGCGGGGTATGTGGCAAAATGGAAAATACATGTGTTACCAAAAGGTGACATCCGCAACTTATCTCCAGCTGATGGTTGTCATATAAGACCCATGGACCCGGAATTGCCAGATCTTGCAACTTTTCAAGAGTAGCTAAAAGTCTAGACTTTTAAATGTTTCTAATTCTTATTAATGCTATTTCCTATTGGTTTTATATTTTTCTCTGCATTTCATCATATTTTCTGCAAATAATAAAGATTTTATCTCTTTTCTTCAGCATATTTCATTTCAATTTTTTCTCTTAAAGCATTGACAAGGACCTCCTTGTTAAGTAGTACCAAATATAATAGACGTCCATGTTTTGTTACCAATCTTAAAAGAATACATCTACAATTTCTCCATTATGTATGTTTACTTCAGGGTTTTGGTATGGAAATCTTTTCTGTGATAAAAAAATGCATTTTCATTTCTAATAGGAGGGTTTAGAAAGGTTGCCAGATAGTATATGAACTTCATGAATAAATAGCATTATCTACAATAATAACCAACTATAATATGATGTTTTTTAAAAATATGCAATTCAAAATCAATCTTGAAGTATGCAGGAATAAACAAAGAGTATATAAGGCCACTATGGAGAAAAATGTTAAATCTATTTAAGGACATTTTTAAGAATCAAAATAAGTGGAGAGACATACTATACTCTTGGATGGAATATCTTCATATTACAGAGTTCAATTACCTTCAAATAAATCTATAAATTTTACACATTTATAATCAAAATTTTAGCTGGAGTTTTTGGGGAATTAGATAAACTTACTCAAAATCTGTTTATGAAAAAAAATCTGTCTATGGAAGATTAAATGTCTACATGTAATCAGTCAACCTCGAAAAAGGAGAACAAATAAGTTGACCTACTGGGCCGGATGTTAAGACATATTAAAAGGCTGTAGGTAGAGTAAAGCAAGTCACAGGAAGAAGAAAGCCAGATACTTAAGGAGCACATGAGGAGAAGCTCTAATCCATTAGTAATCAAAGAAATGCAAATGACAATGATAAATCATATTTTACTGACCATATAAGTAAAAGTAACAAAGCTTTAGTATAATACCAAGTGTTAGAGATGTGAGGTAAATGGGTTTTTAAATAGTGCCAAGGGGACTATAAACTGATGCAGTTCCTGAGAGCCATCTGGAAGGACTTAAATTAAATGAATGCATTCCCTGGACCCAGCAATCCCAGTCTCATCTGTATCCGACATAGGTCTATAAAAAGACATTTTTGAGGCTGTCCATTGTGGACTTCTTTCTACTAGCAGAAAGCTGAAGGCAACTTAGGTGTCCATTCACCATGGAGGGAACAGGTAGGTAAATGAGATGGGGGAACATCACAGAGAACTGAGCATCAGTCAAAAGCCATATATTAGGCATATATTTGGAGACATGGGTAGATACTTAAAACACGATGCTCTCTGAAAAAGCAAGAAACAGAATGAGGTCTCTAGCATAATATGGTCTATATAAATTAATAAGTCAAACACAAAAAACAAAACTACATGCTTCAAAAGGGTACGTAAAAATAAAACAAGGGCAGATTAGCTATGGAGAAAGATGGGGAAGGGTCATAGACATCAAAGGAAAGAAAGGAAGAAAAAAAGAAGAGAAGGAAGTAAGAAAGGAGAGAGAGGAAGGAAGGATGAAAGAAAGAAAGAAAGAAGGAAACAAGGGAGGGAGAAGGGGAAGGAAGAAAGCAAAAGAAATCCATAAATAAGACAGAAGCCTTTAAGGACCAGTGATAATAGTGTGCCCTGAATAGACTTTGATTCACCAACCCTCTCTGCGCAGAGATGGTAAGAAAAAAAAAATCTAACATTTAATTTTTTTAAAAAATATTGTCTATATGGGTCAAACGAACCATATATTCAGACTGACAGGATGCCAGTTTGAAACCTCTAACATGTAAGCCTCTTAGATTGACGTTCAAGACTCTCCCTGATCGAATCCTTCTTTACATTTTTCCCCACCTACCTAATTACTGATGTCAAATCATACAGTTTCTTATAAACTCATTCTGCACATACTGCATTCTCAACTACTCAAACCTATTCTCCCTAATCTTATTCCCTAAATAATACCCATTCATCTTTTGTAACTCAGTTCTAATGTCCTGAGTTCCACCATATTGAGTACATCTCTCCCATAGCTATTGCCTCATTTTACCAAAATTATCACCTAGGTCTCTTTTTCATCTATAAAGTTCTCGAGAGCACGACCATGTGTTAGGAAGTTTCTGCTTTTATCCCATGTAGCAGTAGTCTACACTGCTACCAAACTAATCCAAACAACTCTCTTTTCTCATTCTCCAGTACTGGTCAAATTGTCCCATAGACCGGTGCAGGCCTGAGGAATATTTGCTACTGGTCTATGAAGAATTAAGTATGAAAAGTCAGAGCAGATGTACAGAAACTCTCATAGCAAGTTGATGTCCCCATTTTAGCACATGAGTTTTATTTTGCAGAAGTATCGCCATGAGTGATTGAAAAGATAAAAGGGTAGACATTCACCACCACAACTTAAGAAGCACATTCCAGCCCACTGCAATTCTCAACTACCTTATTTTCTACTTTTACTTTTTCCTACCACCAAGTCTATCTTTCAACATGATCTTCAAAAAATGAAAATCTAACTTCTCTACCCTAGCACCAGCTATGTAATTTGTGGGGCCAAGTGGAAAATTAAAATATGGGGCTGTTTTTCAAAAATCATTTAAGAATTTCAAGATGGCAACATCAGAGCATTAAACCAACCACGGGACTCTTCTGAGCACTGGGTCCTTTGTGACTGCACTGGCCACACATACAAGAAGCCAACCCTAATCCTACTTAATATCTTTTAATGAGTCCTCACAACCAGATCAACTTCCAAGTCCCTAACATGGCCTATGAGATGTGACATAATGTGATCTCTACCCATCTCTCAAAGCTTATCTCACATTCTCCCCAACCCTCCAGAAGCAGTGGCTTCTTTCAGGTCCTGAGCCATTCCAATCTCCTCACTCGGGTCTGTAACACTCTTCCATCATCTCATTCCTCCTCATTCCTCAAGTCTCAGCTTAAATGTCTTCCCTGACTGACCCTCCCACCCAGGCTAATGTTATATTATTTTACACATTAATGTTGTATTCTGTTACACTTTCTCACAGGACCCTAAATGTTTCCTTCAGAGAATTTATCACAATTTGCAATTGTACAGCAAATTTATTAAATACCTTCCACCCCTCTTCCGCAACTTGACTGTGATTTTCACGGAAATAAGACCTTGTCTTTTTTCTCTTCTCTGTTGTTGCCCCAGCACCAAGCACAATGCCTGGCACAGCCTAGATACTCAGGAATAATTTTTGATGAATGACTAGATTTCCCATTTCTGCTAGAGTATCTTCCACCTTGTAGGATTAAATACATATTTGCTGAGCTCTTTATTGGTAAAATGAAAAGGCCCAGGATAAATGGCAATTCTGTGGAAAATTTTAAATACATATGTGTTTTAAAGAAACATTTCCTTCATTGTACAAACATTAAGATGACATTATTGAGAATGAGAGCAATGATATCTGGATTTTTGAATGAAATACAGATTTTGAAATAAAGATTTCAAGTCCCTAGTTTATCCTAAATTGTCTTCTAACTATAATTTCTAGTCCTTATCACCCATTTACAGCAGTGTGACAGAACACTGATTAGCTCTGAATTTCTGCTGAGGAGATTAGATAAAATGGGAGACAGAAAAATAAAGGCTCATCTAAGTGTAGTTGTAGGGTTTTGTTCTTTTATTTTTTGTTCCAGAGCTTGGTTATATCAATTATTCAAAGTCAATAGCCATCCTCCTATAATTAGACCAATATAATAAACACCACCATTCTCCTTACATTCAACTCCTCTATATGAAGCCCTCCTTTCTTTTTGATTATTTTAAAAGTCCCAGACTGGCAAAACAAAACAAAAATAGACATGAAGAATCTATTTTGTGTTTCTTAGGCAGAAATGTTAACTGACTTTATTTTGTTTTTGTCCTGATTTTAATGGCATTAATATACCACATATTCTAATGCTAGGGGCTCCATTAGCCCCACAAAATAATAAATAAATTTGCAGATGTTCAGGCTTGGAACTTTCACGAGAGTCTCTAAGAGGTTATACTCAAAAAGGCTGGGGAGTCCTGATGTCAATACATCTGGAAGGAAAAAGAGGAAGAAAGGAAGGAACGAACGAAGGAAGGAAGGAGGGATGGGAGGGAGGGAGGGAGGGAGGGAAGAAATAAGTTTTAAATAATTCTTATATAAGCTGAATAAGTGTTCAAAGCAGAATCTAGACCAGTACTTAGGCTGTCAGATCAGAACTTTCCTGAAGGCACTGGTATGACATAGGGACCCTGCATCCAAACCAAAGCACTTCAGCAATACAAAAAAAAATCTATCTTAGCAATCATAATAATCATTTTCATTTCATGGAAAGAAGGGGAAAAAAAGGAAAGAAGAAAAAGAGAAAGTTTGTCAGATTTTGTTGTTACGAACTAGGATGACGCTTAAACACATTCCCAAAGCCTACCTTCTGGATACCAAGGCTGTGTGTGAGCAGGCCATTCTTTCTCTTCACGGCAAAAGGATTTGTAATCAGGACAGCAATCAGAATTTTCCCTTTCACAGAATTTATCACAGTAACACAATGCATTCGCCTCATAGAACTGAGTGACACAGTCATCATCTCTGTCTTCACAACAACCAAAATTTCTACAGTATTGCCCTTGGAAAATGGCTCTTTTGAATCGAGTACCTTCCAAAATGGTGTGATTCCTAGCGAAATAAGCTCCTAGGTCAACTTCTCTTTCAGAGAAATACTGCTTCTCCATCCAGATTTCTGTAGTAAAGTAAGATAAGATCAGGATCTTATATCCGGTCCACATTCTCAGGATGTCAGGTACAGCTTCCACCTTCTGTTATATCCAATACCCTTGGCCTTGGGCCCTTCTCCTTGGAGCTTGAATTCTAATCATCAAAACACCTCAGCCTGAACCCTGAAATGGATCCTTTACTTGAATTGAGTATATGTCTTGTAGTTAAACATTAATCAAGAATTTCAATGTTTGCTGAAGATAAGTGTTAGAAATAGATTATTATTATTCCTCCAGAGTTAAAAATTTATAATACTTCATATAAAGTAAAAACCTTACATCATCAAAATATCTGTACAAAATCTTATACACAGAGATACATTGACTATTGCTTGTTCCTTAAAAAAATCTAGATTCTTAAATCAAAAACCTCCCTGGAATATACATGGCCCAACTTACAGCTGTAATAGCTGTTGGCAAGGTGCAGGAAATTCCAAAGTCAAAAACACAATTATTCATTTCACCTGTTTCCACTGCAACTAAAACCCAGGCTCTCACCAGGCTGCCTCCTAGGATCTGTCATATCAATAACAGTTGCTCTAAATCATGCCTGGTCACACACTGGCTTGATTTCCCATCTGTACTCCATTTACCTACCAGAAGCATCTTGACTTCAAGGCTTAGTGGAGCCTAATTCAGCTGGAAATTCCCTGAGGGTGACCTTAGTTCTCTCCACCTGAGTCCCTACTTAGCATCAATGTGGAAACCTTCAGTGGAAAGGCAGTATATGGTCAAGAAAAGTCAACACACAGTGCTAACAAGTGGTGGGGGGA
This sequence comes from Avahi laniger, assembly GCA_963575035.1. NCBI lineage: Eukaryota > Metazoa > Chordata > Mammalia > Primates > Indriidae > Avahi > Avahi laniger. The sequence goes on from CAUYSK010076208.1 coordinate 68,130, forward strand.
AGGAGTTGTGAAGGAAACTCAAAGATCAAGATGTCTTTAGTGTTTCTGTGGAACTGTGCATTTACAGAGGGCTTTGCTGTACTGTGTTTATTCATTAACTGCAATAACTCCCTTTGGATTAAGGATAAGTAACCAGCAGATGATGATTCAGCATGAGTGGCTTAGTGGACTGGTGGAAAAGACCTGTCTTGGCAATCAGAAAACCTGGACTCTGGTCCCCAAGCTACTGTTTAATTGCCTCTATGACCTCTAATGCACCATTTACTTCTCTGATTCTCAGTTACTTTTCTATAAAATGAGGATCTTCCTCTCCAAGGCTATTTCATAATTCTGACCCTTCAACTTGTTCCCTGACCTTGCTCCATATTCTATTCAACTCACACCTTTATATCTTCATTGTGTTGCTTCCTTTTGGCATCTTCCTCTTGGGCTGTAAAGCAGTGTTAGTCTCTCTCTCTTTTTTAAATTCTGTATCATCTTGGTGTCACTATTCATAATCCCCTTGCCTCTTCAATTCAACACCTGCCAGTTCCTCTTCTGTGCTATCTACTGAGTCACTAAACTTCTGCAAAGTACTGTCTACATTCCCACCTACTTATGCCAATGACCTCCTAACATCCTATTCCCATGGACCTGTGCCCATCCTTATCACACATGCATCGTCTGTAGCATTCAGAGAGGGTAAATCTTAAGAGTGCTCACCAAAAAGAAAGAAAGAAAGGAAGACATAAAGAGAGACAGTAATAGAGGAAGAAGAAAGAGAAAATGGAAACATGTGAGGTGATCTGTATGTTCACAAGCTTGATTGTGGTGATTATTTCACAATGTATATGTACACCAAAACACCAAGTTGTATACTTTGAGTATATACAATATGTCTTCTATGCTTTCATTCTCTCCTGATTCTTGTCTCATTCTTCATAACATCCCTAATTTATCTGCTCACTCTTGGACTCACTTCCTTCCCTTTCCAATCAGTGATCATTTGAAATACGCTTTCACTAACTTTTACAACCCTTTCCCCTGTCCAGTACTCATACTTAATCTTAATCTTAAACTTCCAACGCCTGAATCAACATAAAAGCCATGGGCTATGATACCCTATCCAAGGACCCCCAATCTTGTTATCTCTCTGATCTTAATTTGTACTATTTTACCCCATGCTTATATTCGTCTAGTCATCACAAAAGGTTTCTTGCCATTTCTCAGACATGTCAGGGACACTCCTGTCTTAGCACCTTCACACTTACTGTCCCAACTGCCTGGAATATCCTTTCCCAGATATTTCACATGGCTTCATCTCTTTCTTGTCTTTTCTTTCAAATAACGCCTTCTCAGAGAGGTCTTTCCTACCATCCCTATCTGAAATGAAAACTCAGGGTCGGGCGCGGCGGCTCACGCATGTAATCCTAGCACTCTGGGAGGCCAAGGTGGGTGGATTGTTTGAGCTCAGGTGTTCAAGACCAGCCTGAGCAAGAGCCAGACCCCGTCTCTACCAAAAATAGAAAGAAATTAATTGGACAGCTAAAAATATATAGAAAAAATTAGCCAGGCATGGTGGCACATGCCTGTAGTCCCAGCTACTTGGGAGGCTGAGGCAGGCGGATCGCTTGAGCCCAGGAGTTTGAGGTTGCTGTGAGCTAGGCTGACGCCACGGCACTCACTCTAGCCAGGGCAACAGAGACTCTGTCTCAAAAAAAAAAAAATGAAAACTCTTCTTCTGCCCTAGCACTCCTTATTTTCATTCTTTGTACTTATCACTAATGTACTATAATTTTATTCATTGGCTTTGTGTATTTTCTGCATTTCCCCTCCAGAATGTAAGCTCTACAAGATCAGAGAATTTTTGTCTATTCTGTTCATTGTTTTATCTCCAGTTCCTAGAACAGTGTATGAGCTGGAAATAAAACATAGTAAGCTCTCCATACATATTTATTCAATAAATGAATCAATCCTGCAACTTTCATTTTTAACCTTGTACCTTCTATACTGAGTACTACTGTAAATGATGTACTAAACCACACGATTGGTGCTACCATGAATTTGGGGTTTTTTGTCTTAGTTGATTTTCTTAAATGTTGCTCATATTTCTTTAATTGGTCTTTGCTTTCCCTTAGTGACTATTACAACTCTCCTTGCTTTTCTAACTCACTTCCTCACTTTCTAGAAATGAACTTCTCCCAGAGGTTGCCAAGAAAACAAAGATAGAAAATGTCAATCCCACATTCTCCTGTCATCAAACGCATAAACCTATCTACATTTGCAACTGTCTTTTCATCTTCCTTCCAGACTCAGATGATAAGGTCTCATCCTCTTCCCGGATAATTCTTTCATTTATGATTTTTAGTCTGCCATCTTATTATCCTTACCTCTTAGTTCCCATACATTTTTAGCCTCTCTCTCATCCAGTTCCTTCAATTCATTAGTAGGATCGCAGCAGAGACTGTTGTTCCCCCACCCATATTCCCACCATCCTTACTTTGGTACAAATGGCTGGAACTCAAACTATGTGAAGTATTTACTGGCCAGAGCTGACTCCTTCCTGCCTCCCTACTCACAGCATAACAAGCCAGAAGTATTAAAGAATTAACACCCCCTCCCCAGCCTAGAAGCAGACTTCATTTTATTTATTTTTAATAGGCAATTAAGTATTGTATAATTTATGCCACACAACTTGGTGTTTCAAAATATGTATACATTGTGGAATGGCTAAATGAAGTTAATCAAAATATGCAGTACCTCACATACTTATCATTTTTTTTTTTTTTGGTCAGAACATTTAAAATTTACTCTCTTAACAATTTTCAAGTACATGATACAGCTGTCCCTTGGTATCTGTGGAGGATTGGTTCTAGGACCTGCTGCAGATACCAAAATCTGTGGATGTTCAAGTCCCGTATATAAAATGGTATAGTATTTGCATGATAGCTGGCCACACATTCTCTTGTATACTTCAAATGATCTCTAGATTACTTACAGTACCTAACATAATGTAAACATTACATAAATAGTTGTTATGCTGCATTGTTTTTTATTTGTATTATTGCTATATTGTTATTTTTATTGGTTTTTTTTCCAAATATTTTCAATCCAAGGTTGAATCCATGGATGGGAAACCAATGGACATGGAGAGCTGACTGTATATTGTTATTAACTATAGTCTCCATAATGTTCAACAGATCTCTTGAACTTATTCTTCGTATCAAATTGAAATTTTTCATCCTTTGACAAACATTTCCCCAATCCTCCATTCCCCATACCCTGATAATCACCATTCTACTCTCTACTTCTATGAATTTGATTATTTCAGATTCTACTTATATGTGAGATCATGCAGTATTTGTCTGTCTCTGTCTGGCTTATCTCATTTAACATAATGTCCTCCAGGTTCATCCATGTTGTTGCAAATGACAGGACTTTCTTCTTTTTTGAGGCTAAATTGTGTGTATAAAACATATTTTTTAATCCATTCATCCATCAACAGACACTTAGATTGATTCAATATCTTGCTTTTTGTGAATAATGCTACAATAAACATGGGAGTGCAGATATCTCTTCAACATATTGATTTCATATCCTTTGGGTATATATCAAGCAGTAGGATTGCTGGATCATATAGTAGTTCTATTTAACTTTTTGAGGACTCTCCATACTATTATGTATAATGGCTGTACATTCCCACCAACAGCGTAAAGTTCCCTTTTCTCCAAATCTCCCCAGCACTTACTATCTTTTGTTCTTTTGGTAATAGCCACTCTAATGATAGTGAAGTGATATTTCATTATATTTTTAATTTGAATTTCCTTGATGGTTATAATAATGTTGAACATTTTTTCATGTATCTGTTCACCATTTTCTTTTGAGAAATGTCTATTAAGGGTTTTTTGCCTATTTTTTAATAGAGTTGTTTCCTTGCTATCCAGTTAGTTGTTTGAGGGTTTTTGAAAATATATTTTGGATGTTATATTAATAATAAGGAATATTAACTTCTTATCAGATATATGGTTTGTAAATATCTTCTTCCAACCCACATGTTGTCTCTTTACTCTGTTGATTGTTTTCTTTGTCATGCAGAAGATTTTTAGTTTGATATAATTTCATTTGTCTGTTTTTGCTTTTGTTGCCTGTGCTTTTGGTGCCATATCCAAAAAGTCATTGTCCAGACCAATGTCATGAAGCTTTTGGAACCAGCCTTTAAATACTGCCTAAAGGAAATGGCATACAAGAACCTCTCTCCCTCTACCCTTGGATGGGCTATCTCTGATATCCACATCAACACAGACCATATCCTGAGGTAAGAATGGGAGCTCTGTAATGAGAAGGAATGACAAGGATACCCTAACCTATGTGTTTATAGCACATGATCAAATACTTCATTTTACCAGTGTCTGATAAGTGTATCTACTAATTATAGTATCTTGCTTTAACCTTTTAAATTGACAAAAGCTTTTAAAAATCTCTGCAAAAAAATACTTCATATTGAAAGTGACATATTTGACACAAATTCTACTACTAATGTATTCTTTAAACCAATGGTTCTCAACAGGGGAAGATTTTGCCTCTCAGAATAAGTTTAGCAGATCTGGATACAATTTTATTGTCCAGACTGGGGAGATGCCACAGGCGTCTAGTAGGTAGAAGATAGGGATGCTGCTAAACATCCTAGAATGCAAAGGACAGAACCCACACCAAAGAATTATCTAGCCAAAAATGGCAATAATATCATTGTTGATAAATCCTGATATAGACACACACAAAAAAATTCATAAGGTGGATCTCCAACAAGTGACTGCTTTGAGATATTGACTAATGATAGCAGTATATATTTATGGGGGTGCTCCCTTAAATATTTTGGGTGCAGTACATGTATGACTAGTAAGGTCAGAGTCCACCATGCCACATGCTCCCCCATCTTGACCCAAAAGCTCCTTAAATGAGGTACATTTTAGAGGAGAAGAAAAGTGCTACAGTCCCTCTTCTTATAATTATTCTTACTACATCCATTGTACAAGGAACAATGGGGGAAATCAGCAGCCTTCTGATTTTACCTTGGGAAGAATGAGGTTGACCAAATAACCTCACTGAAACATGATCTCAGCTAGATGTTGTGAAAATGGACAGTGGAACTTGTAGTCATGTTTACAATTGGCACTTGCAGGTATATTTAAATACGCAAAATGTAAACTTGAAAGAAGTAATATCACATCCTACCAAAACCACTTTCCCTGGTCTATGGTTTTGTTGCAACATGATATAGTTCCCTTTTCAATGTACTGCGAAGTGTTCTAAGAGATAGAGACAGAGACAGAAATAGAAAGAGAGAGAGAGAGAGAGAGAGAGAGAGAGAGGAGAGAGAACAAGAAGGTGAGCTCACTGAAAAAAATTAATTTAGCTGATTGGCTTAAATTCTGTCATAAAGATTTAATATTTTGAATTATGGAGTCTGCAAACATTTTCTTTGGTGGTAAATATTTTTTGGTGAGATAACTTAAGTAATATTAACTCACCTTTGAGGGTTGGAGCTTGATCCCTTGATCTTGACCAGAGATCTAGGATGATTTCATGAGGTGACAAGAAGGACTGTTGGGGATGGCAAGGAATGCGTAGGGAGAAACTTGCTGAAAACCCAGAAGTTTTTCCTCACACATTGGGCCATCAATTATTTATTTGAAGCTACCTTCTTCTATTTCTACTCCACTGAGTTCATTCAAATTTTATAATAAGGAATTTCAATAAGACTAAAGAAAATGTTCTGACTATAGGATGCATTTGTCTTTGGATTAAGCTGCTGAAATAGACTGGAGGATTTTACACATAATTACCATATCTGCCAGTACATAGACATGTATATGTGTACATCATATACAATGTATATTTGTATGTGCATGTGTGTGTGTGTGCGTGTGTGGTCTCATGATCCTTGCAACAGTCTGTGACGGCAGAGAGTATAACTATTATCCCTATTTTAGGGATTAGAGATGAAGGACCGAGGCTCCAGTGACTGAGCAAGGTGACATGGCCAATGAGGACTGTTGGACACCAAGCTCAGTGAGCACTTCCCTGGCCCATCCTGCCTTTCTGTCTACATATTCACCTGGCCCTTCTGTCTGAAGTCTGGACTTAGCCCATGATATTATTTGGATGATCTTTCCAAATCCTTTTCCAACCCAGGGATTCCTGAGATAGGAGAGAGTATGGGGAGAGAGCTGGGAGGTGGAGGTAGAAATTCAGGAAAGAATCATGAGCTTTTCAACTTTTTGGTTGTATATTATAAAAACACTGAAATGAAACACCACTCTTCTATGGAAGTTAACCAATTAATGTAGATTTGCTCTCTAATTATACATTGCAGAGAAAATTGAAAGGAAAATTAAAAACTTAACAAATCCATAAAATGGAAAAGAGGACTTTACGATAGCTTCCCAACTGATAATAGTATACGATGTTGGACCCAGGTCCAGACTTTTGGAAATTTTGCTCAAGGCCTTCTAACCTCTCATTACAAGTTAACAGGTACTTTGGGCTCTACTTTCCTGGTTTTGTTTTGTTTTGTTTTGTTTTTTGTTTTTTATCTTTGTTTGCAAAAGAGATTTCAACATCTTTTTCCATTTCTTATTTCTCCACAGAGAACTGCATGATATCGTGATTTATGTAGTGTGCATTTGCAGATTAAGACAGCCTGGAGAGGATATTTGGCCTAAATAATTAAACACCAAAGAAAACTTTAATGGGCCAAGACTATGCATGCATTTGAGCCTGGAAGGAAGAGAAAAAGAGGCCTTAACAAAAGCCTCATTTCACTTTCCACTCTATCTCCATTCTGGTTCAAGGGCCTCCATTGGAGATTATGTTCCCAATTCTTTGCCTCCATGTAGACTTGGGAGGAGCTATTCAAACTTCATAATGACAAAACTCCAAAAGAAACCAAAAAAGGAAAAGAAAAAATGAAGGAAAATGAATGAAGGCAAAGAGTGTAGCAAAAGACTACATTGGAAAAGAGCTAACAGAAAAAAAGTCATTAGGCCAGTACCGAGCTGTTTTGATTATTACAGCCTTATAATAAACTTTGAAGTCTGGTAAGTTGATACCTCCCAAGGAGAGCTGATTTTTAAGGAAATTTTATAAAGACAAACAAGCAAATAATTCTGCTTATTAATTAGAGTTCTTGTAAAATTTGTCCAAAAACTGATGTACTTTTAGAAGGACAAAATGAATGCTCTATATGAAGAAATCATAATACAGCTAAGCAGTTGACAGGTCATAAAATAATGTATTCATAACATAAAGTTGCAATAAAATTTCAATTTCAGATTCAGCAATCTGTCTTTATGTGGAATATATTTAATTACTTACCAAGTGTTCTTGTCATATGAGCAAATGCTTCTTTTTATAATTCACTAATTAACATTGGGTGAAGGGTTTTCACTGAAACTTCTAAACACAGAAATCCAATGTACTGATTCTTTGTAGCTACTAAATAGAAATCTTAGAAGTCTTCTATATCAGTTTCATAATTTTTCTCACACTTAAAGTTGAAATAGCACCTGAAAAATTATATTAAAAAAACTGAGATTAAACCCAATAATTAATAGAAAAATGTAACTGTGGTTAGAAATCAGAATTGAGATATGATCCTTATCTGACTCAATTTAAAACTGATAATTAACTTTCCCTGTGTGTGTGTAGTGTGTGTGTTTGTGTGTGTTTTAACCTTCAGTGAATGAGCTGACCACAAACCCATCTCTTTAGACGCATATAACACCACTTCTGTTTGCATTTAATATGTACCAGCTACACTGATGTTTTTTAAATGCTTTAAGTTCATTGACACTTCTGGAACTTTCTCAACGTCTCCTCTGCCCAGCACATTGTTTCTCTTGTTCCCCTTCTACTAAGTAACCACTATGGAGCTCACCTGCTTCAACCCAGTATCCCTTTCTGACTGACACCTTATCTGGATAGATTTCCTCATTATACTTCTTTCAGAACCAAGTAGTTTGTATTGTTGCATGTTGGCAGCATGGCAGAGAGGTCCAGATTATAGTTTCTAAAGTTAAAACACAGAAGTTTGAATTCCAGCCTTGTTGCTTAATAAGTTGTGAATGGGTGATGAAGACAAATGAAAAGTTGTATAGAATACTGTTTAAGAGAAAGTTTCTAGAGACAATATACCTAGAGTCAAAACCTCAATATTCTATTTATTGGCTCTGTAAGATCTTTGGTAGGTTACTAACATCTATGGGACTTGGTTTCAGCAATTGCAAAACACAGATACTGATAGAACCCAACTTACAGCTTATTTTGTGTATTAAAACAGTATCTGAAACATAAATGCCAGGTGTCATATTACAGGTAAGAATGTAGCTCAGTCCCTGGCCCATATTAAATGATCAATCAGTTATGCTTATATGGTATTGTATTGTAAGTGTAGCATCAGTGGTGGGATTATTTAATGTTTGCTTTTCCATTACACAGAAATATTCATGAAGACAACAAGAATATCCACCTGTTGGACACTGTATCCCCAAGACCTCCTAATCCAGTGTCTAGCAAATAGGAAATGCTCAATAAATACCAGCTATCCAATGAATAATCAATATTTGCCCTCAAGTGAAAGTTATGAAATCAATTAGCTTGCAGTAACTTGGCACTTTTGTAAGATTTAAATTAAATAAGATACATTAAAAACACCAGGCACACTGCCAGAAATGTGGTCAGTATTAAAAAATTATAAATTGTATATCTTCCCAGCTCTCTAAAGAAATCCCATTTATCTAATTAATAAATAACATTTGTGATCTGTGTCTCAACATGTGTTTTCTCTGTTCTTAGGAAAATTTTTAGAGACATTCAATGGTTATTCTTTAAAAACTTTGATCAGTTATATTAGTTTCACTGGAGAGATGGTTTATGGAGCTCCTCATGCCAAAATTGTGAAAATTTATCTTAAACTTATTTTTAACTTTTGTTTTTCCTGTAGCTTTTTGTGCCACTGTTAGAAAGTTACGCTGAATAGAGAGGTTAGACCAGGTGATCTCTAAATGATCTTCCACCATGTATTTGCTTGTATTCCCCATTGGGAGGACCATGAATCTCTAGCAGCCATAAGAGAAGCATGAATACACTCCTTGAACAATGCATGTGCAACCATGCAGACATACATACATACACAGCTCTGACTATACAGAAATTTATGCAATTTTTTTTACTATGACGACAATAAAAAAGTTAATTGAAAATCTTCCGTCTCCCATTTCACTGAGATTTTACAATAGTTTGTATTCTACCCAACACCTCTAGAACATTTTTTTTCAGGGTAATTTATTTTTTATTTTACTTTGTTGGATGAAAGAGAATATGACATTTTATACTTAGAAAAGGATTGAAAATAAGAACTTGGAATATTTCAATTTTTTTTCAAAAACATTTTAAGTCATAAGCCACTGCATGTGGACAGCTGCATTTGTTTCTTCTTATATTTGACAACTGAAGACCACAGAGCTTTGCTAACAAAAAGCACAGGGGAAGCTTTTCTTTCTAGTGTGTTTAAGTCACAGGTCAGAATGGCACTTGCACTATTAGGAACCCAGGGGAGGCCCTGAGAAGCTGCCTCATCTTTGCCCTTTGCTGAAGGAATAATACATGGTAGTGAACATTAGCTTGCCTCTTCTTCTGTGGGTACACTGTCAACTTAGTTCACTTCTTAGGTTTACTGACTTACTGTCTCTTACAGATCCACTTTTCAGTGACTTTTAAAATCAAACCAGTTAACAGATTGAGTTCTTTGAGCAGGTTGAATACGTCACACAAATAAATTTTGAGACTCATTCTGTGTCACTGAAATGTGCTGCCAATGATGACTGTTTTTCTGAAAGAAATCTCTGGAGCAGCTCTCATAACTCAAAAACTCTGGCCAGTGATCTATCTTTACAACGCCATCTCACTTCTGTGTGTAAGAGAAGACGTGTGTGCTCTGCGTCCATCTCCTCACAGAGCTGAGTGAGCAGATGTGAGTTAAGGACACGTACTTTAATGTGGTTGATAATTTTAATCACATCCTGCAAAACGCTGTTTAGTTCAGGTGACCTTTTCCAGTTAGCCTGCATTTCTCTATGAATGACACGGTGCATAGACTCACAAACAGAAACAAACCTCTTGACCCAAGTAGTGAAACCAGAAAGGTGTCCACTCATGGCGGCCACTCCATCCGTGCATACACTTACACAAAATGGTCAGTTCAATTTCCCTGATATGTAACCATTCAAAGACTTGAATAGCTCTGCAGCTGCAGTGTTGGTTGGCAATAAAAGTGCACATAACATATCCTCATGAACAGCCTCCTAAAAAATATATCGCAAAAAAAGCACCGTTGCCTCGTTAACATCAGTAGACTCATTCACCTGGATTGCATGCAGTGGTGAGTGATTAATCCTCTCTAACATTTGTTCCTCAATATCCTCTGCTCTTTCATCAATTCACTTAGTTATGGTACTAGCCAAAAGAAGAACACATGCCACCTTTTGAACCGCAGCCTCTCCTGAAAGTTCACGGCACACGTTCTTAGCAGCAGGAAGCATCCGCTCTTCATAGCAAAGGGCTTCTTAGCTTTAGCAATGTGGTTAGCCATTAAGAATGATGCTCTCGGTGCAGACACATTTGATGAAGTGATGGCCTTCAATAATTGCTTCTGTTCTTTATGTTCATGTTTTTTTTTTTTTTCTTTTGAAAAACTCCAAAGGCTTGTCTTTTAATGCAGGGTACTTGGTCTCCATGTGGCAAAGCAGTTTTAAAGGTTTTGTGGCTTTGTTGGATAGCCGGTCACCACATATTATACAAAGCGATCTTGGAGAATGTGAATCTCCAGTTGCAATGAATCTGTAATATAAGTAGGACTCTTGGTGTTTTCTTTTAAATGTAGCTTTCATTTTGTTGACAGCCTCATAGTCCTTCTGCTGTCTCCTCATTGAATCTTTCCCCCTTTCAAAGAAGCTCTCCAGCGACGTTTGTTTTTAGTCTTTTTTGCTCGTGTTAGCTGTGTGCTTACCAAAACTGTGGCTGAGATAAGTGCACAGTGCAGGAAAGAGGTGTGGATGAAAGTGGCAAATAAAATAATGGACTAAAATAAGTGTCACATTCTGACTTGAAACCTGCCACCAGATGCAGCTTAATTGTCACTTGCCACTCACTGATAGGGTTTTGATATGAGTCTGCAAGCAATTGATTTATTATGGTCTCTGTGCAGTCAAACCTCTCTGCTAATGAGAATCTGTATTTGCAGCCGCTCCCCAGTGCTAGCATCACCGCCTCAGCTCCACCTCAGATCATCAGGCATTAGATTCTCATAAGATGCTCACAACCCAGGTCCCTCACATGTACACTTTACGGTAGGGTTTGGGCTTCTATAAGAATCCACTGCCCCCGCTGATCTCACAGGAGGTGTAGCTTATATGGTATGCAAATGTTGGGGACCGGCTGTAAATGTAGATGAAGCTTTGCTCGTTTGCCTGCTGCTCTCCTCCTGCTGTGCACCGGGTTCCTAACAGTCTGTGGCCCCCCGGGGTTGGAGACCACAGTTTTAAACAACCCTGTTTATGCTCCGCTGCATTCTATAACACAAACAGAAAATTTCCTTCTATAGTCGAATGGTAGTTTTCACAACCATATTTTCAGTTATTTTAAATTATTTCAGTTTCCGTTTATGATTTATGCACTTTTCTTGCAGAGGACTAAGGAAGTATTCCAGAAATGGTCTTGAAACTTTTATTTATTTGGTTGGTTGGTGGTTGTCCCAGATCTTGACAAAGTGGAGGCTTCACACTAAGCATATTCATTCTCAAGGCACTTTTATTGCTGCGCAGAAAAGGGAACACAATTGTCCTCACATATTGCCTACACCAAGATCTGTCTTACTATTTATCACTCTCTTTGTGGGCCACTACCTTTGTTTTCATCCTGGCCCTTTTAGGCATTTTATTTCACAGTTCCTTGTGTTATGCTAGGTCTCTCAAAACTATTAAAAAAAAAAATGAATAAGATTTAGTCTACACTTCCAGAAACACTCAGTCTAGATAATGAGATACAGGTAAAAACAGACATTTGTAAAATGTTGAAAACTAGCGAAAGAAACTAGCTTGGCATACTTGATTACCAGCGAGATTACCAAACTCAGGTGACACAGCATAAAGTAACAGGACCAACTTTCCCCAACCAAGATCGCACGATGCCCTAAGTGAAAACAGCTGAGCTGAGGTGGTTTTTCTGACCCACAGAATCACTGACCATAATAAAATAGTTGCTATTTTGAGCTACTAAGTCTGAGGTGGTCATATAACAACAGTGTGTGGAAAATTAAATTTTGTAAACATTCAAAAATGCAAGTGAAAAATGATCATTCTCAGTACTTCACAGGGATGTGTGACACGTTAAAGCGACTTATCGATCTTGTTCCTCTCCATGGACTGTGTCTTTTTTCTTGACTTCATTTCTGTTTTACAGTTTTATACTTCAGGGAACATCCTTTCTATTGGTCTGTTGATTTGAAAATTAGTAGTCAATAATTTGTTCTTGTCTGATTGTTGAAATCTTACTTTGCTTTGTTTTTCCCTCTTACCATTTTGCCTTCTAATTAACCAGCTGCATCACATGGGTACTCATGGCACTTTGTCCTCCCTCTCTCTGGTTATCAACATTACTTTGTAACTGTGTATTGACACATCCAGGACGTCCCTTAGATTATGAGCTACTTCTCTTCCTGCTTTGTATCACAATGTCCTTCCCACAGAATCTGAAATTTAGTGTCAGAAGTGATCTATGACTTAAATAGGAGGTTAGGAAGAGGGCTTAATGGAGAAATAAAAGACTGGAAACTAAGATGAAAGAAGATCAGTTCAGCAAGACACGATTCTCAACAAAATATGTGTGTATTATCTACATTTTTATGATGGCTTTATCTTCTAGTACAAAGTTTTGACATACAATCAGATACTTCTTTTCTATACTCATAATTGTCTGGTATCTTACTGACTCGTTATGATGCTTATAAATTTCTTCATATTATACTATTTTCTTATCAAAATTTATTTTTTAGACTAATAACCAATGTACACTCTTAGATAAGTATAA
>CAUYSK010076209.1:0-15783 GCA_963575035.1 Avahi laniger
CCTAGCTCTCTGGGAGGCCCAGGCGGGCGGATTGTTTGGCTCAGGAGTTCTAAACCAGCCTGAGCAAGAGCGAGACCCCGTCTCTACTAAAATTAGAAGGAAATTAATTGGACAACTAAAAATATATAGAAAAAATTAGCCAGACATGGTGGCTCATGCCTGTAGTCCCAGCTACTTGGGAGGCTGAGGTAGAAGAATTGCTTGAGCCCAGGAGTTTGAGATTGCTGTGAGCTAGGCTGATGCCACAGCACTCACTCTAGTCCGGGCAAAAGAGTGAGACTCTGTCTCAAAAACAAAAAACAAAAAAAAAAGAAAGAATATTATATCAGCAGCAAAGAGTGAAAGTTTGACCTCTTCTTCTGCCCCCATTTGGATACCCTTAATTCCTTGCTCTTGTCACGTTGCTCTGGCAAGGACTTCCAGCACTATGTTGAGTAGAAGTCCAAAATTGTTAGAAATAAATGTCTATTATTTATCACCTGCTCAGCTTATGGTATTTAGCAGTCTGAATGGACTAAGTCAGAAAGCATGTTGTTATTAATTGATTAAACTTGTCAGCTAGATTCACTGGTGGCAGCATGATGGAAACTTTACCTGGTTTGTACCGTTCTTCTCTTTGTGGAAGATGTCAAAACTAGTTATGCTACGAAGTGTCCACGGAAATTCTCCACTCTACTCACTTGCTTAATGGGCTGCTAATTTCCCTTTTATAGTAATGGGAGTTCATGAGAATAAACTTATTGTATGCTGTAGAATTTGTCCCTGAATCTAATGGAACTATGTTAGAATAATCTTTCTTAGTTTCCAAACTACTGGGTATGGAAGCATGTACTATTAATACTTTCCAATAATGTGACGATACTGAAGTACAGCATGTAATCTGGGTGTTTGAATTTAAAGTGATAAATATCTCACTTAATTCTAGAATTAAGTGCAAATTAATTCTAGAGCACTTTTTGAATTTCTTATTCTTCTCTTTCTAGTTGCTTTGAGGTGTTTGAAAAGTTATACATTGATGTTGGTGTAAGTAGAACTGTTTGTATATACTAGTTTGTTTATTTACTATTTGTGTGGCAATGAGCCAGATGCTTAATCCCTTTCATTATTAGCATCATCCTCTTTAAAATAAAGATAATAACACTCACCAAATAAAGAGATTGTGAGGATTAAACAAAATAATGTATGAAGAATACATGGGACAAAGTAGGAGTTTATTAGATGCTGGTGTGTTCTTTTTGCTTTCTCCTACAATAGCAGTAATCCAAGAATACTCCTGCCGCATTACTTCTTCTATGGTGGTAGCCAATTTCAATAGAATGATACATTATACCATGGAAAATTTTAGATTTATATTTATCATTGCTTATGCTTCATTAATAGGAAAATGAGATATCATGTGAGTTCGATTCTCCTCTCCATTATATGGCCATCTAAAAGCATTTGTGGACAATTTATCAGACATTTTAGTAACCTATTTGGGTAATCACAATGATCTTATGATTATTGATTTCCTTTTCTCTGTATAAAACCTTCTATATCTCACAATCTCCTTGTTGGATTGTTCTTTTACAAAGTAACATTTTGCCATGAGAAGCATGTAAAATATTTAACTCTTTACTGTTTTTTCTTTTGTCAAAGGTCAGGCTTTAATGAGATGGATTACTTCAGGGCCTGGAGCATATTTTTACAGTGACGGTGTAGCTGTCAAAACCTTCCAGTAACAGAGAAATTATGAACTTTTGTTAGCTAAGAAATGACGGGGGAACAAAAGGATGGTTGAGCCCATACCAAGTGTTTTCTTATAAGTTCTCATGAACTCGTCATTACCTCATTTGCAGGGATATAAAAATACAAAATTAATTTCCTAAAGGAGAAGGGAGCTTTATATTGCTTTTTATAAGATGTCATCATGGACAGATATATAGGCTTAATGTTGGGAGGCAATGAAAGATAATGTGAGGAAGATAATGTGAGAAAGTTAGGTTGATGCTTGTCAAAGCACTGAGGGCAATTTACTAAGGATATTTTCCAAGCCGGGTCATGGTCAAGACAAATATCGCTGAGAGAGTCAATATTAGAATGATTAGATCTATACCCCCGGAGTTTATATTTTGTAGGCAAACAAGAGAAGGAAATCATTTGCTGCCTAGCAGCATGAGAAACAACTTGGGAGTCTATAGGCTTGCATTCTAGGGTCAACCCTGCTTTAAGTCTATTTAACTTCTTGCATTTAATCTCCTCTAACTGTAGAATAAGGACTGCTGGCATTTCAGTTTTAGAAATTGGGCATAATTCTGATCAAGTTACAGGTTTAGGGACCTCTAAAAAGAGGCAGAGAATTAAACTTAAGATTGATTGAAAATGGTTCCATGATTAAATCTGGGGATGGTCTTCAGCCACTTGACATCTTCCACTTCTGAAGAATGGCTTCAAGTTCAGTATGCAACAATTTCCTTTTTATTTCAATTTGAATGTGGCTGTGGCCTCTGCACCTTTTACTAAGTATGAAAATTACAGGGCTCTAGGTGACCAATATGAAGAATTGATAAACTTGACCTGGAGAAAACAGCCAACATTTGGTAGTTAGTAACCCTGCTAAATGACTTTTTTTTTTAAGAGTTTGATAAATGTATAATTTTTAGGGAATAAAGAAATAAGAAACATTTGGACTTTGTGGAAATGAAGTAGAAATGCATTTGTATGCCAATTTTTCTGCCTCTATATTACTCAAAATTCTGAGGCATAGCTGCAAAACTGCTTTTGGGAAGTAAGATCCATTGTGTGTGTGTGCGTATGTCTATGTGCGGTGTGGGTGTATTGCATGGGCGTGGGGGATCTCTTATAAAACCACTTCAAATGCTTTTAGATAGGATTAACAATTGGTTCATTTGCTTTCATAGCAATTACAGTATTATTAGCTAGACCGTTAGTTTATAAATTGCTTGATTATATATCATATTCCTAAGTGGGAAGGATTAGTTATAAAAGCAAATTTTTTGTGGGCTTTTGCTTGGGAAATTAATTCATAAAATATCATGTATTTTTTTCTACTTGTACTATTTACTTATCCAGCTGATTTGCCAGTAAATTTTAAAATGATCTACTGCAGGGAAATCCTTCCTAAGTTCTGTGAGAAAAATATCCTGCAAATTATGGCTTGCTGTTGAGATTTTTTTTTTTTGTTTCCCTTTGAGGCATAACATGGCTTGTTACAATAAAGCATGTGTGATAGATTTTAGGATGACACTTTATTTTCTAGAGTGGAGCTCTTTTAAAAATATCTTTGGTATTAGATTATCTGTAGCTATAAATGTACTATTTCAATAGAATTTTTTCTCTAAAGAGTGCAAAGTTCTTATAAAATGAATAAATTGATTTACCCACACTATAGCAGGTAAAGGCAAAATGGAAATGGAGATATAATCAGCTTTTATTTCTGGTTGCTTGAATTAGCCACTGGAAATCTGATATGTAGAGGGAAAAGTGGACTCCCCACATTTATATGTTGGCTTCTATCCAACGATACAGAAGAACTTGACACACTCTTCAAATCAATGATCATTTTCTTATTCTTATTTGGGACAACTGTCTGTGTGGTCTTGGTTATTTTAGAATTATCTTCAGACACACTGCAAGGTACAGTAAGTGGATATGTTAGGAGGATGAAATTAGAAAGGCATTTCAGATTGGCAGAATGTAATTACTTACTTGAAATTTACCCAGGACACTTGCTGTTGACACATTCAGATGGTGCAAAGGATCCTTAATTACCCAAAGCAACTAGATTGTGGTTTCACATCTCAGCAGAAAGAAAGCAATTCCTGGAGCAAGGCTTTGTAAACACCATGCAGTTCTGAAGCATTCTTTCTGATCAAAGGAAACCAGGGTTACTTCTTATTAGAGAGGTTCACTGCAATCATACTCAGTTATTTCTTAGGGCAAAAGTCCTCAGATATTTTGTGAAGAGTAGCTAATTTTCCTTTCTTGGAGGCAGTGTGTAATAAAGTAAAGACAATGAGTTTTGAAATAAGACTGTGATGGTTGAAATCCCAGCTCTACCGCTTACATCTCTGACCTTGGGCAAGTTATTTAATTTTCCCATATCTGATACCTCAAATGGGAAATGATACAAATATTAGCGAGTAATTAGGAGGTTTAAATAAGGTAACCCATGTAAAATCTAGCTCTGTGCTTGTCACACAATAAGGACTCAACAAATGTTTCAGTTCCTCTCCGCAAAGCATGGTGGTTTGTGAAGACTACCTTCTGAATGAAGTATGTCCATGTGGACAAAGGGACGAGCATGGCTGATAAAGGTATTCCCTACCAGGTGAGTTTAACAGAAAACCATGGAAATAGGTCAGGGCCTGGGTATGCTGTCCCAAGTATAGGGAAAAGAATATTTCCTGTTTTACTCCTTCTTACCTTCCTGGCTTTGCGTAAATTGCTTAAACTCACCAATAATTAGTTTTCATCAGGCAGTCAAAGCTAATGATGTTTTCCTGCCTACTTCCCAGGGGTGTGTGAAATAAACAAGTGTGTGAAAATATTTTCTGTACTAGACAGAGCGCCGTCTAACCATGAAGGCTATGTTTTCGATCCCTGGAGGAGAGAGAATGAATCTATTTCTATTTTTTTTTTTATTTCAGCATATTATGGGGGTACAGATATTTAGGTTACGTATGTTACCCTTGCTCCCCCTTCCCCCCTAAGTCCGAGTTTCAAATATGTCCATCTTTCGGGTGATGCGATTTGTGTATGTATATACCCGTTCCCTCTCTCTCCACCCCCCTCCCCCCTGCCCAACATCCAATAGATGTTATTCTTATATGTGCACTTATGTGTTGATCAGTTCATACCAATTTGATGGTGAGTACATGTGGTGCCTATTTTTGATATTAAAAAATCTAACAACTCCGTGTTAATATATGTGACTTTATGTGCAAGTTTAAGAATTGTGCTCTTGCTTGAGTCTCTTTAAAGCCTAATGCAATATAAGAGAAAAATCGCACTATCATTATTGGGCTTTTAAGATTAATTTAATAGACTTTTCGGTGTGAATCAATTAGTAAGCTGTGACTAGAGCTGACAAAAGGATATAAATAAAGGCTAAATTCCAAAAGACAAGTATGACTCAAGGGAAGACTTAGGTCAGATGACTGATCACCACATCAGTCGTGTGGCCCTAAGCTTCTCTCCAGTTCTAATGGCCCCACAACATTGCTGGAGTAGTTGGAAGTCTCGGGCCTTCCCAGGGGATTTTCTAGGCCGAGACCAACACTCGCTAACGCAGGCACTTGCACACACCCCGAACAGGCGATTAAACAGAGCGACGGCACAGTTGGCAAGTGATAGTGTGTTTCTCCGGAATGTATGGGAAGTGGGACGCAGGCGGGATCAGAGGGAGGACCCCCTGACGTGCGCTGGCGTGGACGGCACTTTATGGTGTCGTGAGCGCAAGTGTGAGAGCGGCCCCTCCGAGACTTTCTCTAAGAAACCGGAAGCCAAAGTGCTGGCAGGAGAGAACATGTCACTCAGCACACTTGAGAGGTACCCTGATGCCAAGGAAATCTGCTATTTTATATTGCTTACTGGTAGATAGTTGACTTCTTTATTAGCCAATATTGTATATTTTCTTAATTATTTTGCCTGGAAATTTTTAAGATAAAATATCATTTAGTTTCATTGCATTTTACGTAGTAAAAATTAAATTCTATCCAGTTGAACAACTCAGATTTTAAAGATTAAAAATGCATTTATTAATCTAATAAGAGCATTATAAGTCTAGCTTTGAAAATACTGTATTATAGTACCCTAATAACTCTTTGAATTCTAATTTCTGTGAAGCTGACTAGATAGCTCACTGGGGAAAGTAAAATTTTCTTACAAGTTACATACAGCAGCAGGCTGGTAACTTCCTGTGCACGAGAACGAACACAGAAGAGCCTCCTTCCTGTACACGAGAAAGAACACAGAAGAGACTGTTAGGGTACGCAAATTCAAGAGAAAAACTTCCCTTTCTGTCAAGAAGGGGGCTACGTTTACCCTCCTACCTGAAGGAGGATAAACAACAAGACAATAGACAAATACACGAAACACACATTGTAAAGAAACCAGCGTCCGGCAGTGACGGCTGCGGGCCCTGAGAGGCGGGAAGTCGCATCATCCCGCTGTGTCCCTGACGGAGCGCCCGGCCGGCAAGGGAGGCGACTTCTCCGGCCACCGCCAGACTCGGAGCTGAGCGGAAGGTGGAATTCACAGCGCAGAGTATCAGAGAGAGACAGGAGCAGGGACAGTCTCAGGGATTTCAGAGAGTCCCTGCCGTGTACTCTGCTGAGTACCGATGAGCCCGCGCACGCGAGGAGGCTGGAGAGGCTGCGGACAGAGGCACCTGAGCGGGTCGCAGGGAACAGTGCCAGGTACTCACACGGTGCTGAGAACAGTGTCGGAGAATAGTGCCTACCAACCAGGAAAAAAAAAAAACACCTCATAATTCACTGGGTATTGGGCAAAATACATAGAAAATCTTGTCTAAGTCACTAAGAGTAATTAGGCCTAGACCATTGCTTTTCAATCTCAGCACCACTGACACTTTGGTCTGAATAATTATTTGCCGTGGGAAGGTAGTCCTGTGCACTGTAGAATGTTTAGCAGCACCCCAAGATTAGCCCAGCACACGCCAATACTGCAGCTGTGGCCAAATGTCTCTGGGTGCAAAATTTACCCTGGCTGGAAACCACTGTCTTAGTGTGCTCACTGGTCCAGTCCTGTACCACAAATCTGAAAAAGCAGGACAGGAGTGTGTCAAACTACTTTCAAGCAAATTAATGTCATCCCAAGGCAAAGCTCATGGACATTTTTAAGAAAACAAAAGTACTCAGCACACAACAAAAATCAAACCACAGTATCTTGCATCGAATAAAAAATCACCAAACTTTTAAATAGAAAGCAAAATATGTTCCATCACAAGAAAAAGAAATCAATTGAAATTAACCCAGTACTAATAGAGGTTTTAGAATTAGAAGGTAATCTTAAAACAGTTATAACAACTATTTCCCTCAAAGTACTAAGTAAAAACATGGAAGGTTTTTAAAAGACCCAAATCAAAATTTCTTAGAGGTGAAAAGTATAATAAGTGACATGTGAAATGCACTGGATAGGAACAATGGCAGGTAAGACAGCACAGAAGACAAGACTAGGGAACTTGAAAACATGCTATTAGAAATTGGAAATAAAACACAGAGAAAAGAGAACTTAAAAAAATAATCCAAGCATCAGTGACATCTGGAACAAATACAAACAGAATAATATGCAAATAATTAGAGTCCCTAAGGGAATATGATCAGTAAAAGGAGAGAGAGGAGGAAGAGGAAAAGGAGGAGGAGGAGGAAGCGGTGGAGGGAGCAAGCATGAAGAAGATGCAATGATCCAAATCTTTCCTAATTTGGTGAAATTCACAAACCTACAGATTCAAGAAAGTCAAGGTGACACAGGACAAGAAACATGAAGAAAGCAACACCAAGATGCTTTATAATGCAACTACTCGAAACCAATGACAGAGAGAAACTCTTAAAAGCAGCAAGAGGAAAAACAGTCACATAAATAGGAGCACAGTTATGATGACAGCAGCTTTCTCGTTAGAAATAACACAGACAAGAAGGCAGTGTAGCAACATTTTTAAGATACCGAAAGAAAAAACTGACAGCCTACCATCTTATACGTAGAGAAAAGATCTTCCAAAACTAAAAGTGGAATAAAGACTTTTCAGACATAAAAAGTCAAAGGAATTTATTGCCAATAAAATGACACTACCAGAAATATTGCAGGCAGTTCTTCCGGGAGGAGGAGTATGTCCAGGTGGAAATGTGGACCTTTGGGGAGAGAATGAAGGGCAGCAGGAGTGGCAGCTACCTGGGCAGATACATGAGACTAGTCTGATGATTAAATCCTCTTTTGGAGAGTATTTAACTAGAGCATAAACAACACGCAACAATCTAGTGTGGAGTTTACAACAAATGTAAGATCACAAAAACAGCACAAAAATCCAGAGGGAAGGAAAAAAGCTATGTTATTGTATGTTTCCTATACTCTATGTGAAGTAGTAAAGTATCACTTGAGGGGAGACTGGGATAAATTAACAGTTTACATTATTAACCCCAAAGCATGCACTAAAATAATGAAAGAGTTATAGAGATTAAGACAAGAAGGTATATAAAATGGAATCATAAAGACATTGAGTCATTTCGAAAGAAGGCAGAAAAATAGGAAAGGAGGACAAAGAACATACGGGACAAATGAAATATAGGTGATAAGTGGATAGATTTATATTTAACCATGTCAATAACCAAGGTAACTATAAACGGTCTAATACACCAAATACACTGCAAAGGTTATCATGTAAGATCAAAAACCTAAACCCAAATATATAGTGACTACAAGAAACATATGCTGGGTATAAGGATAAAAATAGGCTAAAAATAAACAGGATAAAAATAGACATATCCTTCTAACACTAATCTAAAAATGTTAGGAGTCTATATTAATTTCAGACAAAGCATATTTCAGTATAAAGGATATTACTGCAAAGAAAAAGATCATTTCATAAAGATAAGGTTGCGAGTTTTTTAGAATGTCACTGGAATATCTGGGAAATTTATGCCATTACAGGCCAATATTAGGAAAGAAGAAAGAACTCAAATCCATGACCTTGGTGTCCATCTCAAGAACTAGAGAAAAAAGAGGAAACACAACCCAAATTAAGTAGAAGAAAAAATATTATGATCAGAAGGGAAATCAGTGGGGGAAAAAAACAGAAAAATAATAGACAAAGTGAAAATAAGAAAATGAAACCAAAGCTGCTTTCTGAGGTCAGTGAAATTGATAAGCTTCTAACCAGGATGGTTAGAAATAAAAGAGGGGATTACAAATTACCGATATCAAGAATGAGAGAAATGGCATCACTGTGCAACACACAGATATTTAAGATAGTAGAGAATGAGCCAAAAATGGAACACACATTTCTCCAAAGATAATATTCAATGATCAAGAAGCATGTGAAAAATGCACATCACTAAAAAGCAAGGCATGAATGTATCTTAAGGAAACACAAAGTAAAAGCATAATGAGATTTCACCTCACACCCATTAGAATGGCTATTATCAAAAAAATAAAAATGACAAGTGTTGGTAAGAATATGGAGAAACTGGAAACCTTTTGCGCTGTTAATGTAAAATGGTACAGTTGCTATGAAAAACAATAAAGTGGTGCCTCAAAAAATTAGAAATAGAATTACCATATGATCCAGAAATTCCACTGGATATATCCAAAGAAAAAAAGCATGGACTGAAAAAGTTATTTGTACACCCATGTTCATAGCAGCATATTCCCCTTAGCCAAGAGGGGGAAGCAACCCAAGTGTCTATCAGCAAATGAATGGATAAACAAATGGAGTATAAACATAAAGTGGAATACCAAAGGATGAAAATTCTGGCACATGCTATGACATACATGAACCTTGAAGATACTATATTGAGTGGAATAAGCCAGTCTCATAAGACAAATATTGTGTGATGCCACTTAAATGATGGTCTAGAGCAGTCAAATTCATAGAGACGGAAAGTAGAGTGTCAGTCTCCAAGGGCTGCCAAGGGAGAGGATAGGGAGTTAATTTTTAACAGATAGAATCTCAATTTTACAAGATGAAATGAGTTCTGGAAAGTGTTTGCACAACAGTGTGAATGTATTATATACTTTAAAATGGTTACCATGGTAAATTTTACGTTATGTGTATTTTAAAACAATAATTTTCAAAAAGATAATAAGAAATATTATGAACAACTTTTTGCCAGTAAATTTGACAATTTACATGAGATGGACAGATGCCCTGGAGGACAGAACTACCAAAGCTCAGTCAGGAAGGAGTTAACCTAATGGGCCTGTTTCCTATGAACACGATCAAATTTGCAGCTGAACACCTCCCTTCCAAAAACATAGCAGGAAAAGATGGCTTCACTGGTAAATTCTACCAACATTAAAGAAAGAAATAATTCTAATTCCACAGAAACTTAACTAGAAAACTAAAAAGGAAGTGGTACTATACTTCTCAACTCATTCTCTTTTTCAAAAGTTAAAGATATTATAAGAAGAGAAAACTACAGACTTCATAAATATGAAGAAATGAAAATTCTAAACAAAATCTTACCAGTTGGGTTCAACATTTAAAAATACATCATGACCTAGTGAGGTTTATCTCAGGAATGCAAAGTGAGTTTAACACTCAGTAATCCATCAACATGACAAACTAAAAGTGAAAAACCATATGAACACCTGAGTAAAAGTATAAAAACATTTCACAAAACCCAACATCCATTTTTTTCATAATGTACTTTTAGCAACCTAAGAATAGAAGGCTGCTCCGTCACTGTGACAATTGGCGTCTGTGAAGAAGTTACAGAGCAGGTGATACCACAGTTTTGGTGAAAGATTAAATGCTTTCCCATTAAAACTGGAAATGAGACGTGGATGTCAAGACCTGCTGACTGCAATATAAAATGGTACAACCAATTTGGAAAATAATTTATATTTTTGGTAAAAAGTTAAACCTACATCTACCTTATGATCTAGCCATTCCATTCCTAGGCACTTACCCAAAAGAAATGAAAGTGTGTGTCTAATACAAACCCTGTACACAGACGCTCGTGGCTACTGTACTTGTAATAGCTGCAGAGTGGAAACGACTCAGCTGTCCATCAACAGGCTAATGGACAAACTGACTGTCACACCCATACTGTGGAACACTACTCAGCAATGAAAAGGAATGAACTGTTGATACATGAAACAACTTTGGTAGATCTCAAAATAATTATGCTAGGTGTTTTTCACCTTTCCTTGCTTCTTTAGCAAGGAAAAAAGAGTATGTAGGGTATTATTCCATTTTACAAATTCTAGAGACAATAAACTAGCCTATAATAACTAACAGAAAGCAGATAAGTGGCTCCCGGGGGCCTGTGGTGGTTGAAGAAAGACACGGGTGATTCGGAAAGGTCGGCTTTTTCCACTAACAACTCGCTTCCAAAGAGGAAACAAAGTAATCCCTCCAGGTGGAGAAATGCGAAGAGGAGTGATTCTTTATTTTTATATACAAAAGCACAACTTATTCTTGGAAATGTCTTAGGAACCAGGGTGCCGATTTAAATCCTCCAATTTGAGAAAGGGTGCTAACTGTTTCTGATAAGGAAACACAGAGCAAGTTACATTCTTCGAGAGAAAAGTGACTTGAACTTCCAAAATAAAACTCTAACATGCACAAGCAATGTGACGTCTGTAACAGGATGGCAGACTGTGAGTTAGTATTTACATCCCAGAACTAAATTCAGGATCCGCCAGCCCCTACTGGACACCCTGAGAGAGAAACAACCCTGTTTCCCATGTTCTTTGAAAGCTGCGGGCAATTCTGAAATTGCCAGTCAGTGGGGAGATGAACCTGCCAGCGAGAGCCAACGATTTTCCCCTCGACTGTGAAAAAATGTGACCTGAGAGAACAGAGGATGCAAAAAAGAAAGTCCTGCCCCCTCACCCACCCCGTGGTTGCATAGGGTGCAGAATTTATCATTGATGCAGCTATTTACATCACAATGAAATACGAATGCAAATTCCTTAGAAACAGTAAATAATGAATCACATCTGCAGCATTGGAATCACAATAGCATCTGTGGTTGCTCCAAATATGGTAAAATGTCAAAGCCCATTAACTATCACACTGGAGATCTGAATTGCTGCTCCACTGAGACAGGAGAGCATTCCCCGTGGAGCAATATTATCCCAAGCTCTGAAACCAAGAGGCTCGGCCTTCCTCTAAGTGTTCGTAATGTATTGAAAACTCCTGGAGGCAGGAGAGCGAGATAAATTGACCGTGTTATCCATGATTTGTTCTGATAAAACAGTGCCAGGATCTTCAAGAAACCTCCAAGTTATTAGATAAACTGATACATCCATCATCAGAAAGAAGATTAGCTAAGCTTTGATAATAACGGCTGGACTTGCATTTGCATTTTTTTCCATACAACCGTAAAGAATTCTTGAAGCAAGAGTGGCTTTAATGTTTTTATGCCAGAGATCTGATGAGTTCTGTGTGGTTAGAAGGGGGGGGCACATTCTCTTTTTCTGTTTTCCTGCTTTACTCTGACCTGTCCTGACCAGATGGCCCCCACCTCAATCCCATAGACAAGGCTAGCTTCGTGGCTAGGGACAGTATGTTTTATGGACAGAAGAACTTGGTTAACAGAAGGAAAAAAACAAACTGGTTTTTCTTGCATACACGCATGCAGGTTAAAGATGTTGAGAAATACGAAAACCCCCTACTTAACCTCTTTTCTGCCAAGTGGCCTTGGATTACTATCCTACATGATACAATACACCATAATCAACACAATACCTGAAATATTAACACTGGAATTGCCTTCATTTGTCCCTGAAAAATCAGTGTCTCGTCACAGAAACCAGGAGAGCCGGGAACCTGGCTCTGACCCGCAGGGCATGCTGCCCTTCAAGTGCCCACAGCTGTTTTTCCACAAGATCCTGGTAAAGCAGGGACCCCCACCTATACCAGCAGGCCCCAAACTCTAAATTTTACTCATGTATTCATCCTACCAGTGACTATTTTGTCAGCACCTACTAATTGCCAGACACTGGGATAGAGTTTGAACATGACTGATGAAGTAGGTCCCTCCTCTGATTGAACTCACGTTCTCACAGGGAGAAAGACAATAAATAAATGCATAAATACAGCAATAATACAAATATGGAATCACAGGACACATTGTGTAGAGAATTTCTGGGGGAGTGGTGTTATATGGAGCAATTAGGCAGCTACCTCCCATCAGTGATCTGGAGGTGTCAGTGGAGCCAACTATACAAAGTGATGGAGCAATAAGCAGGCCGGGGGTGGGTGTCAGGGGCTTTCTGTTGGGGAACAGGCAAAAGCAATCCCCTCCCTGGAGTCTGGGAGGAATCCATGACTCAACTCCAGCCAACAGAACATGGTCAAGGAGAAGTGATGCCAATCCACAATTGTATTTCAATACAGAAGAAGCCACCTTAGCAGACGTGAGCAAGAGATGCTCATGCGAGCCTTGCAGAAGCAATTTGCCATGTGCAGACCTATGAGAGGACCACGTCCTGGAAATTTTGGGGCTTTCAGATGCTCAGAACAGCTCCTGGCCAACAGTCATCAAGAAAGCAGGGACCTGTGTTCTGCAGCTGCAAAAAAGTGAATTCTACCAACAACTGTGTGAGCTTGGAAAAGGATCCTGAGATGCTAGACCTGGGCAGAGGACTTGCCAAGGGGGTAGACAAAAAGCAGTGTGTGCCCCTTGGCTTGACACTCACCTTGAAATTATAAAACACTGAATTTAAAGGTGGTGAGAAAGAGGGAATTACTTTGGAGGAAGACATTGGAGGGATGTGGCTTTTTCCCTCTACACGCCTTCTACCTCCAGAGGCTCAGCTGCATCTGTGCCCAAATCCTGCAGAAAACACAAAGATTAAGTCCTCAGGGAGCCTCTGGCCTAGTAGGAGAGAGAAGACTGTGCATGAATCACACAGCTTAAGATGGAAATGCAAAAGTATCATAAAAGAGTAAAGTACTATGGGGGCTAAGAGGACAGGAGGGGAGATCCCAACAGGCTTGGCAGAGGAGATGCCCACCTGGGGTGTATTTGTTGGGAAGGCAGAGAGGGTTCAGAGCATGAGAGCACTTCTGAAATGCGATAGATGAGGGCAAAGTCACCTGGATGGGAGAATGAGCACAGTTCAACTAACAGGACCTGTGAGGGCTAATTTTATGTATCAACTTCACTAGGCTAAGAGGCGCCCAGATATTTGGCCAAACATATGTGTTTGTGAGGGTGTTTCCAGATGTGATTAGCATTTGAATCTATGAATTGAACAGAGCAAATGGCCCTCCCAATGTGGGTGGGCCTCATCCAATCCCTCAAGGGCCCAAAAATAACCACAAGGCAGAGGAAGGGCAAATTCAACCTCTCTGCCTAACCAAGTGAGCTGGGGCCTCTGTCTCCTCCTTTCTCCTCTCCTCAGACTGGGACTTATGCCATTGACTTTCCTGGTCCCTTCCCTCTCCCCCCCATTATATATTCAACCATACACAGTTGGTTGTGTTCTGCTTCTCTGGTGAACCCTCACCAATACGAGACCCATGGGTGGGATGGCAGGGCTGGAGACTGAATGGCAGATGGAGGCAAGAGTTCAAAGCCTTGACCTTCATGCTGAGGAACCATAAGTTAACCACGTGATCAGGACAGAGACCTCTGAAATCACCACATGAAAGCAGCACAGCAAGGACCATCCTTCAGACGATGACTCTGCTGCACCGAGAGACATGAGTTAGGAGACCGGGAGGCATGAGTTAGGAGTTGGGTGCGGCAGGTGAAAAAGGATGGAGAGCTCGATGCTGTGCCCAGCGCCCTGCATCCCAGGTGGCTATACACAGGCAGGTGGCGACCCACAGCAGCTGATAGAAACAAAGAGAATTGAAACTCCAAAGAGAAGTCACTACTGTAGGGACAGGCTCAGGAGTCATCTCCGCAGGACAGATAATGGAAACCATCCATTCCTTGACTCCTACCTTAGCAGGGATGTGATGTAAGCGTCACTGCTCTGGGCACCACAGATAACAGTTTCCAGACCCTTTCTGGAAAGATCCCGGGGAAGACAGGCCTGGCGCTCAGGAGCAGCGTGGGTACTAACGTGCACCTCGCCATTGTGTTCGGGGTTGAGTACGTGAGTTGAAGGAAGAGGATATCTCCGCAATGATTGCCTGGCAATGGCAACATTTATGCTGACAGTTTTACCTTAAATTTTAATGTAAATTATCAAAAAAAGAAAAGAAGAACCCTGAATTTTTGGGCTGCAACAAATCCATCTGTCATGACTAATGGTATGTGACTAAGACATCCTAGTTCGTGCCTGTGTTCCCTGGGATGAGAGGTTCATGGATTATTCTTTCCCATTAAATATGCTTAGACGAGGCCAGAACCCAGGGACGCAGGTAATGATTAGGCTCCTTTAGGGCTGATGCTTGAACACATGTTTTGTTTATCAAGACCGGGTTGTTGTTTCTGCTTGGTACTGCAGGCTATGATGGTCTGAACAGAGAGACCAACTGAGATTAACTCTGAATCGTTTAATATCATACGTGTTTGTAAAGCCAGCCTGCAAGGAGAAGTCATTGCTCTGAGGACAAGTACAGAACTGCTGCGGCCATGTCTGTGCACTTACTGGTCTGGGTCTGCTGTTCCCTCACAATCCAGAGGTGACATAGGGACTGATAAAGACCAGTGATGTCATTAGGCAGAAGGTTTAAGGTAATGACAAACTACAGGAAATGAGATTATCACCCTCTGCAAAATGAGACACCGTGGTGAGCCACACGGGAGTCACTCGTCGGATCAAATGCTGTAGCTATGTGTGTGGCACATTCGATGATAAAACTGCATTCCCACACCGACATTTCTGTTGTTACAGTTCAATGTATTTGGCACAAGAACCTTTCTTGAGCTATATTACAACAGGAAAGAGATGGAGTGCTCAGATGGCTTTTGAAGAATAATTTCCAATGCTGCTCCCAAGGACCATCACCCTTTTGTTGTCCCAAAGTCCCGGCTTGAGTCAAAGGTTCAAACTTCTCAAGACCACCAAGCATCTACGTTTTGAACATCCCTGCCAGCAGCCTTATCTGATGAGGTGAAGCTCTCGGCATTGAAACAG
>CAUYSK010076210.1:0-13428 GCA_963575035.1 Avahi laniger
TGCCATGCCTTTAGAACATGCACTGCAAAAGACCACTGGGTAGGAAATTAGAGTCAGCCTCAGGTTCCACCCCAAGCCGCAACAGAAAGTCTCAGGAATATATTCACTACATACTCCGTCCCCCCCACTTTTTTTTTAGACAGAGTCTCACTCTGTTGCCCTGGCTAGTGAGTGCCGTGGCATTAGTCTAGCTCACAGCAACCTCAAACTCCTGGGCTCAAGTGATCCTACTGCCTCAGCCTCCCGAGTAGCTGGGACTACAGGCATGCACCACCATGCCCGGCTAACTTTTTCTATATATTTTTAGTTGTTCAGATAATTTCTTTCTATTTTTTTTAGTAGAGACAGGGTCTCGCTCTTGCTCAGGCTGGTCTCGAACTCCTGAGCTCAAACAATCCTTCCACCTCAGCGTCCCAGAGTGCTAGGATTACAGGCGTGAGCCACCGCGCCTGGCCTACATACTCTCCTTTAACTTACCTAGTCCAGCCTGAACTCTGTTCACAGGCACACACATCTTCCCATGGGTCTAATGACAGGTCCTGAAATAAACCAACAAAAGACATGTGTTTGAGGAGGCCAGGTCTGAAAAAATAAGTAAAACTGAACAAAACCTCTCCTGGGAACAAATCTAAGATGAAGATCCTAGGTTAGTGGTCTCTGATTGTACCTCTACAGGACAGTGCTATATGATTCTTCATTCAGTAAAGATCAAAAAGACTGTACCCTCACCTTCATCTCAAGGATGTGCATAATTACTAAAGTGAACACATCATTGCTTTCCAGAGAGTACTAAACAGAAAAAGTAGTAAGAGGTACATACGCTTTTTAAAAATAGTACTATGCAATAAAACCCTTTACCTGTATTATTTCGTCTAGTCCTCCAAGTAATCCTGAGACAGTATTACTTTATTGTACAGATGAGTTAAGTGAGGCATATAATTTAACTACCTAGGTGACAAGGCTGGGATTTGATCCCATGCCTTTTTAATTCCAAAAACCTTATCTCTGACCTTCGTCCCTGCTGAAACTATACTAAGCCAGCTTTTAACAACTTTTTGCACCTCCATTCCTTAACTACTGCAGGAAGAGACAGTCCTGGGAGAGAAGGAACAAAACTTTCTCCTATCGCTTTAAATATCCTGCTTCTTCAAACTGGAGAGCTGTCCAGAAATGTCCAAACTGCCCCTACATTTTCTCTTTTATTATTTTTCACTTTTAAAGGGACGCCAGCCCAAGCCTGAGCGCGTGGCCCGCCGAGGGGCGCCCCCCTAAATTTTCAGTCGCGGAGAGAAGACGCCCTATCCTTCAATACCTCATCCTGCCGTGGCTTCACTCCTTCGCCCTTCTCCTCAGAGACAGACTCCTCTTCCAGTGGCCCCCAGAGTAGTCCAGGTTTCAGGGCCTCCCCGACACACCAAACCCCCAGGCGCTGTTCCTTGGCGAGCGAAGGGCCAAGGGCCAAGCCCCGGGGAAGGCTCTTTAAAGCGAGGATGGCTCGGGTCGGCCCGGGCGGGAAGTCTTTGAAGCCCTGAGCACAGCCTTCTTCGGAAGAGCTCCATCCTAAGTCCGGGCCCAGGCGTGGCTCGGGGGCTGCAGGGGGATGGGAAGACAGTGAGGGAGCCCACCCCGAGGGCATGGGGTAGGGAAAGGTGCGGGAGGAAACCGCTGGTCCAGCTAGACCCCCGGAGCATCAGGGATGTTTGAGGGCTCTAAGGCGGCCCCTAGAAGGTTTGAGGTGGTTCGCGGACTCGTAAAAAGCCGCCAGCGACTTTGAGGGCACCGAAGGAGGATTCTGGGCTTGGAAGGAGAGGAGACTGGGGCGAGAGGGTTGACCAGAGAACGCTAGGTCCGTCCAGGCCACGGCTGAGGGTCACAGACATCGCGGGCCACTTACCGAACTGCAGTGCCCTCCCCTCCAACAGCAGCTCCTCCGCCTCCTCCATTCCGGGTCAGAAAGCCTCCCTCCGCCGGAAGTGAGCGTTCTCTTCTAAGCTGCTCCCGGAAACAGTCTTGACTTCTAAATTTCCCCTCAGGAAAGAATCCTATGAGTCGGACCTCACTGGTGCACAGGACCAGGAGTTTGGGAGTACTTGTAAGGCAAAACTGCGAGAACAGTACGAATCTAGGATTCCGGAGGTTCACCAAGCATTCGAGTAGTTGGGAAAGTGGAACTCATTGTTCTAGCCACCTCCTTTTGGGAGTGACGAGTCGGACGCTTATGCTGTCTCTCCCCAAGGCGGACACTTTGGCGGGCAAGTACGGGAAGTGGGCGGGGCTCCTGAAAAGGCCATGTTTGGACTAGGCAGGGGGCCGGAAGTGGCTTGGAGGTGTGGCGGAAGTGGCTGGGGAGTGAGGCAAAAGGGAGGGGGCGGTGCCGGTTCTACCGCGGAGCCGGATGTTTGCCGAGCTTTGACAGGCGTGGCTGAGGGACCAGTTCCCGAGCGCGGTGAGCTGCAGGGCGCGGGGTCTCCCCGGGTGCTGGTAGGGGAAGGAAAGGAGCTGGCCAGGTCATCTGAAGGGATGGGGTCGGGATGGGGAGGACCCGAGCGGATCCGCGGAGGGGGAACAGGGGTGGAATTGAGCTTGGGGGCCTGGCCTTCCTGCAGGGTTTCTGCCCCATTTTGGCGCCTGAAGTAAGAGGACTTCGCCCCTTTCGCTGTCTTCCTCCTGCCCTCCCCAGGGCAGAGGCCAGGCTAGATTGCCGTCATCGAGCAAGCCCGTGGGAGGGGAAAGTCTCCTTGGTACGATCTGGCTAAGCACTAAGAACAAAAAATTAGGGGGAAGTGTTCCATCTTGCCACTTATTAGGCCACACTTTCATCTCAATTTCTTAATCTATGATGTGGGATAATTGCACCCTTGTCACCTAGTGGGATTTGTAAACCGTGAAGCTCTGTGCAAACGTAATTGTATTTGAGAGTTGTATTGTGGTGGGATTTGCGTTTTTGTAATTCTGGACCTGCAACTAGGAGGCCGATTCCAACGTCAGAGAATATGATTTTAAGTTGCTGTCTCTGTTCTGCGTGGAAGAGAATATTAGGGGAGAGGTTTTAGTTTGCTCTTTTGTGGCACCTCTCTGAACCTTGAGAGTCATGAATAACAGTCACTTACAGAATTGTGGTAGGATTGACCTTTACCAAGAGACCACTTCAGACAGAGACATGGATTAAAATCCTACCTCTGCTCCCTGTATGACCCTCAGCAATTGGCTCATTTTTTTTCTGGTCCTTGCTTTCATTAAACTGTAAAATGGGCTTAGAAGTACATGCCTCACCAGGACTGTTGTGAAGTTAAAAGAGAGTTTGTGCCCAGTTCATGGTGCTATATATGCCCTCAACAAATGTTGGTTCCCTTCTTCACTTAGGAGATGAATTAATTCATTTAGTCATTCAACAAATGAGCCAGCATCTACTGTGTGCTAGACATTATTCTGAATAGATCAGAGGTTCTTAAACAGTGATTCTCAGAGGGTCTGTGAACCTCTCAAAATTGTGTGCAAGATTTCAGGCATCTGCTGATTTTTCTTAGGGAAAAAATCCACAAATGTCATCAGAATTTCATAGGAGTCCATGACTTCCCAAAACAATTGCCTAAAGCGATTCGTAAAGATTTTTGTAGAGATTTACCTGCCGAGAAGGGAAAAATTAATCTCAGAGTCGGGTGTATTTTGCACAGAATAGAGCAGGGCTTGTGGGTGGCTGGTGTCTTAGACATCCAGGATACCCTCATTTCCACTACTTGATGTTAGATTTCCCTGCACTAGCTTCCCTCACCCTCCCACTGAATGGGAGCTAAACTTCTGGGCTCAGAGAAGGCAACAGCTGTGGATTGGAGGATGGTGAGAGAGGCCAGTCTGGCTGGGAGGTGGGAACAACTGTGAATAGTTATACTGGAAAAGGAGGTTATGTAGGGGGTTGAGAGAGGTCAGTTCTGGAAGAATTGACAGCTTAGAAAAGGAGTTTCTGGAAAAAAGTTTCAAATTCAGCTCCTTCTCCCTTCCTCACATACCTCAACTCCCAGCTGCTCCTTCTAATCCTGTTGTTCACTTCAGCATAAGTATTTCTGAACATCGGAGAATTATATTAATGTATCTGGAAGGAGCCTTTGCCTCTACAGATGAGGAAAGTTAGGCCCAGATGGGAAAAGGACTTACCCAACATCTTTGCAACTCATTAGTTTAGGCAGGACTGTAATCCAGTTCTCCATATACCTCATCCCATGCCATTTCATTGAATCAGGCACTTACTGTATGTAGAAAGACCTCTCTGGGATAGCTGTAGGTGGGGCTGATGCAGCCTTTGGTGCCTGGGCAGTGACAGAACAGAAGGTATGGAGAGAAGGCTGGGTTGGATTCTGTCCCTA
This sequence comes from Avahi laniger, assembly GCA_963575035.1. Classification (NCBI taxonomy): domain Eukaryota; kingdom Metazoa; phylum Chordata; class Mammalia; order Primates; family Indriidae; genus Avahi; species Avahi laniger. The sequence continues at coordinate 4,362 of CAUYSK010076210.1, forward strand.
TTACCCAGGTGGGGACCCCTCTCCAGGAGCAGCTCTCACAGATTGAAAGGAGGGAGCATGTAGATGAGTGGAATGGATTCCTTAAGACTGAAGGTGCCTGGATTGGTTGAAGGTTGAAGGCAATGAGATAGCTGGGCTTTGGCGTCACTGAGAGAAATGCATTCCCAAATGCAAGGGGGATCATCCTTCCCTGTTCATGGGGAGGGATTCTATTTTGGTGGTAATCAAGGGTAGTGGATGAGGCCAGGAACAGGGACAGGGAGAGGAAGAAGAAGAAGAGTTTTTTGGCCATTTGGCTGCTTGGCTTTTTGGCTCAGGAGCCTGAAACAGCTTTCCGTGTGGTTACCCTGGTGACAGGGTGGCTGTTGCTAGGCACAGGGAGATGGTTTGCCATCCCGAGTCCTTGGCTGTGATGTGATGTGTGCGGGAGGTTGTCACATCGCGTCAGAGCCCAGAGTCTGTGGATCTGGGACGGCAGTTCTCCCTCTCTTCTTCCTTGCCGCCCCCGGCCCTGTCTGCTCTCCTTATCTGCCCTGCTGATTCTCTGACCATATATGTCAGTTTTTGGGCTCCAGGAATGCAGTAGGACTTAGAGCAGCCTCTTCTCTGGGGTTGGTCTGAATGGGTTGAATTCAAACTCCTTTCCCTCACCAATATAATGAGCTTGTGTTGGGAGAGGGCTGAGGGCATGGGCGCCTGCCCCAGGCTGGATGCCGCCACATCCTCCTGGCCAGATCCCAGACCTGGAGAAACCCAGTTTCAGAATCAGAGCCAGCTCTTCCCCTGCCTGCTGGCCATGGCTGCTGTTCTGTTCTTCACCTCCTCATCTCAGCACTCCCGATGCTGCAAGCATCCCCTTTCCCACCTTAAAACTAGTGTCAGGAGTGCCCCACAGATTGAGAGTGGGCATGGGAGCCTGTAGGAGCCTGCACATTGTCTGCTGTGAGTGACAGGCAGAGTCCATCCCCTGCTTCTGGTGCCTATCCCAGGGCAAACCCAGCTGGGCCTCTGAGCCATGGCCTTTATTCTGGGACTCTGTGGTCTCTGGCTACCTCCTCTGCCCCAGGCCAGAGGTGAGGAATGGAGTAGCCAGGACCACAAATGATCTTTATCAGGAATGGGGTTTGGAGAACCCTGTGCTGCTTAGATTCTTGCAACATTTCTACCCGTGTAATTGCTGGGGCCTGGGAGGCTTCTGTGCTCCAGGACCCCTGAGGAGAGGGGTGTGGACCTCTGGTCTCTGCAGCTGGGGCTGTGTGACTGAGTCAGTTGGGCAGTAGGCAGCGCAGGACCTGGCACTGCTCTTCCCTCCCCAGCTGGAGGACCTGGAGGGAGGCGCTGAGCTGTGCCATCCTCTGTCCCAGCTGCCGTTTCTGGCAACACGCCTGAACCGTGGAGCCAGGAGAACCCAGAGCTACATGGAGCTCTTGGCAGGGATGGGACATGTTGAGGGACAGGGATGGGGAGCTTGGGAGAGGAAAAAGTGGGAGCAGGAGGGGGCGCTGTGGAAGTCACAGAAGGCAAAAAGAGGGGGTCACCCACCTGCCACCCTCCCTTCTCCCAGGTTTCTCTTCAGGTTCTGCAGGGTGAGGCTGTGAGGGACAGGCTTGGCCATGGATCCGCTCTCAGAGCTGCAGGACGACCTGACTTTAGATGACACCAGCCAGGCTCTGAACCAGCTGAAGCTGGCCTCCATTGATGAGAAGAACTGGCCCTCGGATGAGATGCCTGACTTCCCCAAGTCAGGTGGGCATTCCCAGCTCCCAGGCCGCTATAGGCGCCTTGGAAGGAGGGGCCCTTTCCTGCTGAAGGGAGTCCCCAGGAGGGCAGGATGGGGGCAGTAGACCAGTCCCAGGGTCTGGCTGGGAGCATGAGCCCTACTGGGGGGAGGGCCAGACTGCCTGTGTGTCAGGGAGAGTGCAGTTCCAGCTGGAATGACCGTGCTGTGTTCCTCAGATGACTCCAAAAGCAGCTCCCCAGAACCTGTCACACACCTGAAGTGGGATGACCCTTACTACGACATCGCCCGGCACCAGATTGTGGAGGTGGCAGGTGAGCACACCAGCATTGCACCTTTTTCCTCACAGCCTGTGCTCCTGGCTTAAAAATGTCAGCCCCTCACACCACAGTGGAAGGGTCTGGAGGGGTAGGCTGGTGCCCCCTGTGGTCTCCAGCTCAGGAGCCTGGAGCTCCTGAGCACGTGCACCCGTCTTTAAAAGCACAAACTTGCTTGTGATTGCCATTTGATATGTTCACCTGCAACGCTTCCTGACCTGTGACCTCACTGTCTGCATTTGCAGACAGGATGTGGAAGGCAGTGTAGCCCAGTGGCTTTAAAGTCAGAAAGCCACGTCCTCCTCATGGGGTTGTGAGAGGATTACAGTAATGAATGCATATCGGGGCCTCGACCAGAGCCAGAACACAGTAGGCCCTGAATAAGTGGCACTTCCTTTCCTCTCCTTCCATTCCCCTCCGTTCCTTTGTCCTGATGTCAGCTTTCCCACTCAGCCAGTTACTGGGACGAGGGAGAGTGCCAGTCCCTCCTGGGACACCCTACCTCCAATGAAGTCTGCAGGCGGCAGAGCTTCCTTCCAGAAGTGAGGGGCCCCTGACTCTCTGGAGCATCAAGTTGCTGGCACATGTGCTGCCCTGCTGAGAGTGGGTATGGAGCGCCCTCCTTCCTGTTCATAAGGCAGGACCCTGAAGAAATCAGGAGCAGGGAGGCTGCTAGGTGGTTATGAGCTGCTTCCTATGCTTAAGGTCCCCTACTAGAAGAAGCCACTGGAATTGTAGTACCCTTTGTCTTTTCCCTAATATTTGTCCTCACTAGTGAGCGCAGGCAGCTATAAGCAAGGGTGACAGCATGGCCCTGCTGTGGGGCAGTGGGGCGAACAGGGGAGCCAAGTAGAACACAGCCCCAGGAGCCCAGTGTGATGTTGGCTGAGGTGGCCCAGAGAAGCCATGTGCCTGGAGGCATCTGGCCATGGGGATACTGGTCTCAGAGAGGGACGGGGCAGTTAAGAGGATTGCCCCTATGGTCAAAGGTATTTCCATGTGTGTTCCTGGTGCCTGCCCTGGTCTGGGTTGGAGGCCTGGGCTCTGGCCTGTCTCATGCCCTGCAGAAGCAAGGCTGAGAGTTCTTTCCTGGCCTGGTCCAGACCGGAGCACAGCAGAACCACCCTGGAGGTTCTGAACTTCTGAACCTGATTAGGGTGTGGGAGATGTCTGATGTGAAGGAGTCTCTCTCCTGACATCCTCCTGGCCTATGTGGTCAAGACACAGGCAGAGCTGGGGAGCTGCCTGTCGCCATATCTGTGGGTGATCCCTCTTCCCCTGCAGGCAGAGCTGCAGTTTGTTTCTGTTTCCCCAGGGTGTGATGAGCCTGAGGGGGCCCAGAGAGGTAGGTGCCAGTCCTGACTGTCAGTGCTTGGCCTCTCTGGGCTATGGCCTCTGGGGCTGTAAATCAGGAAGGGTTCTTGGTGGAGGCCAGATGGGGCTAGTTTAATTGCAGCCCCACTCTGGGGAGCTGGGAGCTGGTAGCTGGTGGTGCCTGGGAGTTGGAAATAGCAAAAGATTTATAGGAAGTAGGTCAGGGTGGAGACTGTTTGGGGACACACCCAGAGACCAAATGGAAAGGAGTCACAGGGGAGGGAGGGGCCTTATACAATGGCCTAGCCTGGGTGCTGGCTTAGGGACCATCTGGGAGGTGGTGTTCCCCCATACGTGTGCCTCTCTGATTGGTGAGAGGCATCTAGATTGGCAGCCTCAGAGTGAGACTCAGTTGATGAGATCCTGGAGGTGTCCCTGAGGCCAGGTGCTAGAAACCAGAGAAAGAGTCCATGCTGGAAGAGAGGGTGGGTTATGTCCTCAGCTCCTCCGTGGCCCTGCTCTCCTTGCTAGCCACAGCTGGCATGCTGGCTGGCATATTCCACAGTCAAATTTGACTCAGTCCAGGTGGCCGTGGTAAGTGTTTAGCAGTTGGCTCTCCAGAAAGGGGGGGAAAGGACCATGATTTGTAACATTTGTAATTTCTACCACAGCAGATTTCAAGCTACCAACATGATGTCAGCTGGCTTGCAAATTTCCTGACAATTGAACAATTAGCAAATGTGTGAGCTGTCTCCAACACATAGCTAGCTCTGTGAGCCCCAGCCCCCACCTCCTGGGTCCTTGGCCTGCTCTGCAGGTTGTGGGTGGGGCAGGGTGGCTGGTCAGCCTGCTGTGGGAGCTGTCCTGTGGCTGGTTAACTACCCAGGCCATACTGGGCAAGTTCCTGATTAGTATCTGGGGAAGGCAGAGAACTTGTTTTCAGGCGACTTTCTCTTCCTGGTGCTTTGCATGAACGCTGCGCCTCCCTCCTCATGGAGCCCTCTCCCCGAGTATTCTGGGGCCACCAGAGCTGCCAGCTCCTTCTCTCATTTAAATCTCCAGGGCAGAAGTCTGCTGTGTTCTGGGATCAGGAGAGGAGTTCCAGGCCTCCTTTTGTGTGCTCCCGATACAGCAGCCACCCAGCCTGCTGGCGAACACTGGCCTGCCCGAGGACTTGGGCGATGGGATCCCTCTCTCCAGGAAGTGGGAGGGCAGGGGCAGAGCCTGGCGTTGACCGTCCTCTGATTCCTCGCCTGGCTGGACATCTTGCCATCTAACCAACCCCTCACTGACCCCCTCTTCCCCCATCTCCATCCTGGCTTCGCTCAGCATGTGTTCATAGAACTCTGGAACAAGCCCTCTAGTCAGCACTGGGGAGTCAGTAAGAAAAAGCACACATTCCCTCCTTCAAGAAGCTTATAGTCTAGTGAAGTGGTTCTTAAAACCGGTCACAGGCCGGGCGCGGTGCCTCACGCCTGTAATCCTAGCACTCTGGGAGGCCAAGGCAGGTGAATCATTTGAGCTCAGGAGTTCAAGACCGGCCTGAGCAAGAGCGAGACCCCGTCTCTACCAAAAATAGAAAGAAATTAATTGGACAGCTAAAAATAAAAAAAATGAGCCGGGCATGGTGGCACATACCTGTAGTCCCAGCTACCTGGGAGGCTGAGGCAGGAGGATCCCTTGAGCCCAGGAGTTTGAGGTTGCTGTGAGCTAGGATGATGCCCCGGCACTCTAGCCCGGGCAACACAGTGAGACTGTGTCTCAGAAAAAAAAACAAAACGGTCACAGTTCTCCTTGAGGCTATGAAATGTATCCTGAGGTATGGATCTCTTTCTCTAGAGAAAATGTACATGTGCTTACAATATTTTTGTATAACATCATGAAGTTGGTAGACCTGCTGAGCACACAGGGGGAGCCCTGGCTGAGAACACAAAACTTCCCATTTATCATACAAGGTGCCGTGGCCAGCTGAGAGATGGGACCACAACTTCTTCCTTAACCGGTTACTAGCCGTCTAAATTCCAGAGCCAGCGAGCTCACAGACTTTTTGCCCTGGCTAAGTACTCAAATCTGCCAGCCAACGAGGGCTGCCTTGCTGCTGAGGGGTGGGGAGAAGGGACGGAAGGAAAGAATCTTTTGGAAGCCCTCATTCTTCTCCCAGCATTTCTCCCCACACTCTGGGCGTCTCCTCTGCTTAGATGGGAGTAGCCAGATGACTCCCCACCACCTGCTTGATTGTATGTGGAGCTGGGCTTGCTGTTCTAACCCTTTGTTCCTGGAGCCCATGGGAAGCGAGTCAGAGCAGACACATAGCCCCAGAGCACCCCAGCTGGCCTGCAAGGAAGTCAGCACATCAGGATCTAGGCTAGGGCTTGAAAGAGCAGGTGGCACCTGGTCCTTCAAGAAAGACCTGCTGCTGGATGGAGCTGCACCTCCTCTTCAAATAGGCTGGGAGAGGATTCTCTGCTTGTGAATCTGAAGAAATTCTGTCCTAGGCTTCGGGAAACTCACTGTCTAAAGCGGTCTAACTCATAACCTGAGTGTCATCAAGAACAAGCTCAGAAATAGAACTGTGCATCCCATAGTTTAATGGTGACCCGTGACTTTGTGCAGGCTGCCCACACTCACTCAACACCTGCCATGTGCTGGGCACTGGGCCAGCACTAGAGATTCAAAGACGGGTGAGACACAGTCCCTGTCTTTGAGCTGCTTGCCAGCCGGTGGAGGAGGCTGGCACATAAACAGTTACACAGGAGAGTCAGTGTCGTGACACACGGATGACAGTTTATGCTGGGAGTCATGAAAAGGGGCAGCACACCTGTCTAGGGAAAGGGGGAGAGGACACAGGCTTCTGGGAAGAGAAAGGTCCGTCTGGTGTGAGAAACGGCAGAGGCTCAAACCAGCCTGGCTCCGATGTGGCGTTAGGCCCTTCTATGTTGGAGGTGTGCCTGCCATGTGCCTGGAGTCCGGGAGCCATTTCAAGGAGCATTGATGGGACTGGGGGCCCACAGAGGATATCTGGGGTGGGGTTCACGAGTAGAGTTGGGGCAGGTAGGTGTTTACAATCCTTCAGGGCTAGAAGTTGGGGCAGGTTAGGAGGGGAGGACGGAGCCTCTCTCTGAGCCTTAGAACCTGACTCAGGAAACTCTTGGAGGGCCCTGGTTAGGACCTTCAGGGCCGACAGCCAGGCAGTGCTTTGACTAGAGGTGGGGGGGTTAGGGGACTGATCTAGAGACTGGATATGGTCATGTGACTGCTGGGAGCAAGGTACTGTATCAGGCTCAAGCACCAGGCTGTGCAGTCAACAGGGACCCGGGCCACCCTGGCCACATTCCAGAAGCCTCCCTCACCCCCACGCATTGAGCCTTGCTTCAGCACCAGAGAAAAGGGTCAGTACTTTGGAAGAGCACTGACTCTTGGGTTCCGTCACTAGCCAAAAAGGATCCTCAAGATCATGGCTTGTTACACACGGCGAGACACTCAGCAAGGGCTGAAGCCACCCATGCTTAGTCTTCAGAGACAGGAAGGGCAGACTTCACTGCATTCATGGATCGTGTCAGTGGCTTTTTATTCAGCTCTGAGGTGGGGATTAGGTAAGTGTAGTTTGGTGTCTCCGGAGAGGCATGAGGGTAGAGGTGAAGGGAAGATGCCTGGGACATAGGGGAGTGGGGACCAGGCCCTGTCCCCATTGAGCTTTGCTTAGGGTCCCTGATCCACGCTGTCCCTGGAAGAGCAGCTCACTTTGGGGCAGTAGCACATCTCAGGTGCTTCCCAGCTTTATGACAGACCCAGATGGTCAGGCCACCAAACTGTCACTGTTCTGGACAAATATCCCTGAGCGATTACACTCAAACGAGCATTTTCCCACAGCATAGCAAACTCCTCCGAACTCCATGTTCTTTAGAATATCCTTAATGAGAAAGGATACAATTTTTAGAAATGTCCAGAAGTCAGTTAGAGCCAAGTATGGTCAATAATTCTAGTAATAGTAATAAAATTAGAAAGTATTGTCAGTGGTCAGAAATGAGACAGGACTCTGAGGTAATCATATTGGTTTCCGCAGGGGTCTTAGACTTGCTAAGAAGATAGCTTCAAGAGGTTTTCCAAATACACACTGCTTAGAGGGTGTGCTTACAGAATAAGTATGGACTTTTAGGGTGACTGGCAAGATAAATGCTTTGGTGAGCATGAGTTTTTTTTTAATTGAGGTAAAGTTTACGTAACATAAAATCAATCATTTTAAAGTGTACAATTCAGTCATATTTAGTACATTAACAAAATGTCGTGCAACCATCACCTCTAATTCCAAGACATTTTATTTTTTGTGTTTATTTATTTATTTTTAATATAAAGAGAGTAGGGAAGTAAGGTTCAATTTCCTTTTTTTTTTTGAGACAGAATCTTCTCATTCTGTCACCCTGGATAGAGTGCTGTGGCATCATTGTAGCTCATTGCAATGAGCTCAAGGGATCCTTCTGCCTCAGCCTCCTGAGTAGCTGAGACCACAGGTGCATGCCATGATGACTGGCTAATTTTTCTATTTTTAGTAGAGACAGGGTCTCACTCTGCTCAGGCTGTTCTCGCACTCCTGAGCTCAAGCAATCCTCCCTCCTCGGCCTCCCAGAGTGCTGGGATTACAGGCATGAGCCACCTCGTCCAGCCTCCAATACATTTTCATCACCCATACCCATAACAAACCCTTTACCCACTAAGCAGTCAATCCGCATCCTCCCCTCCTCCAGCACCTGGAAACCACTAATTTTTTTTCTGTCTCCATGGATTTACCTACTCCGGATATATCATATAAATGGGGTTATACAGTAGGTGGCCTCTTGTGTCTGGTTGCTTTCACTTAGCGTAATGTTTTGAAGATTTGTCCATGTTATAGCATGTATCAGTACTTCATTCTTTTTATGGCCAAACAATATTCCACTGCGTGGATATTCCACATGTTCTTTGTCCATTCACCATTGGTGGACATTTAGGTTGTTTCCACCAGACATGACCTTTTAAAAGGTTATACCCTGTTATACCCTAACTCTGTAGCCCTGAAAGCAGCCTGTCCCTCTTTCTTCAGTGGCATGCTCTTGAGTGTAAGAGACTGCCCAGAGGTACATCTGCATGGGCACTCTGGCCTCTGCTAACTGATGCAGGTCTCCAAGCCTGGTGCCTTTTACGTTCCTCACCCAACTTCTTTCAAATTTCATCCTTGACCCACTGTTCTCCATCTTTCTCCACACCTAGGAGATGACAAGTATGGGCGGAAGATCATTGTGTTTAGTGCCTGTCGAATGCCTCCCAGCCACCAGCTGGACCACAGCAAGCTCCTGGGGTGAGTACCCATGGGGAAGTCTGGTGAGACCTTTGCCACCAGAATAGCCTAATGCCATTTTGCAGGCCACCTCTCTTAATGCCTCCCCTCTTCTCAGGAGGGAGCTTTTTTACATTTGGGGGAGAGCCCTGGACTAGCAGTCCGACCAACTTTCTAGGTATGGATACTGTGACCTTGGCCAGCATCTTTAAGCCTCGTTTTCTTCACCTTTCAAAGGAGACAATAATATAAGGCCGGGCGCGGTGGCTCAAGCCTGTAATCCTAGCACTCTGGGAGGCCGAGGTGGGCGGATCGTTCTGAGCTCAGGAGTTCGAGACCAGCCTGAGCAAGAGCGAGACCCCATCTCTACCAAAAAATAGAAAGAAA
>CAUYSK010076214.1:0-30718 GCA_963575035.1 Avahi laniger
CACCACCCAAATGATGGACATATTTGAAACTCGGACTTAGGGAGGGAGGTGGGGGCAAGGGCAACATATGTAACAGAAACATCTGTACCCCCATAATATGCTGAAATAAATAAAAAAAATTTATGTAAAAAAAAAATAAAATAAAATAAATAAGTGAGAAGAAGAAAAGGACTACGGAAAAGGAAAAATAGAGTGGCTAAGATGGATCAGAAGTGCTGAGTTGCACATTTCAACAGAGTAGTCAGTTTGAAACAAACGCTTGAAGAGGTGTTCACCTGAGCATCTCTAGGACCAGCACCAAGGCCCAATGTGGAAGTGGCTTGCTGTGTTGGAAAGCTGAAGGAAGCCAGTGCTGCTGACATGCTGGTGTGAGGTGGATGGCATGGTAGTAGCAGATGAAGTCTTGAGAGGTGACATCTTGTAGTGCTTCCATGCTCTCAGCAATTAAATATTGAATTCATTGCCTAAAATAATTGCTATTATTCATCATGAGCCAGAGGCTTTGAGAAAGAGTGGAATGATGTTTGAGCTTTGAGGATGTGAAGGATTTGGATAGACATAGAGACCAGTTTATCACAGGGCTGAGTCATTGGAAGGAACAGAAATGGGAAAGGGCAGAGTATGCTTGGTGTGCAGAAGGAGACCAGCTGGGCAGGAGCAGAAATTATAGGTAGAAAAATGGTGGTGCAGATGGCTGGTGGGAAGAGAGAGACCCTAAATACAAGGGCAAGGAACTTGAGTTGTGCCCGATCGGCAGTGGCAAAGCTCTGAGCATGTGCTCTCGCTATCCTTGCTTGCTTGAGTTTTTGCAAGAAAGGTCATCAGGAAGCTGAGACTTGCGTCAAGAATGGCAAAATTGAAGCACAAAATGGTCAGATGACTTGGCTATCTTCACATCACAGTGAGAGCCAGAGCGGTGGAAAGACCACTGGGCTCCAGTCCTGGCTCAGACAGTCTTCACTCATTTGCTCACAGATGAACTTGACATATCTCAGGGCCACAGAACAACTGGAAATAGATACATTTTATAAAAAAATTAAGAACACAGTTAATGTCTTTCCTATAAAATATGGGGATGCATTCAAAAACTGTTGCCAGAGACTATTCTCCAGGGAAACTTAGAGCTATTCCAAACTGCTCTACAATACAAGTTCTCGTTTAGTAAGAAATAAGAAATACTTGGTGAAAGGTCTATAAAAAGGATTTTAATAATTTTATTGATATATAATTCAATTACCACAAAGGTGACCTGTTTAGAGTATGCAATTGAGTAGTTTTTAGTATATTTTTAGTATCTTTGCAAAGTTTGAAACCATCACTATAATCTAGTTCTAGAACATTTTTATTACCTGAAAAGATATCTTGTACCCATTAGCAGCCACACTTCATTTCCCCTCCCCCTAGCCCTAGACAACCACCAATCTACTTTCTGTCTCTACGGATTTGTCTGTTCTGGACATTTCACATAAATAGTCATACAACATGTGGTTGGAAAATGGATCTCTGAGAACCTCTACAAAAGGATTTCTCATCATTAGCACTCTTGGCATTTGGGGCCAGATAATTCTTTGTTGTGGATGTTTAGCAGCATCCCTGGCCTCTACTCTCTAGATGGTAGTAGTAACACTCCGCCTTAAGTTGTGACAAACCAAAAGTATCTCGAGACATGGCATGTGTTCCCAGGGAAGAAAGTGGAGGGAGGGCAAAATCGCCCCCAGGTGAGACTCACAGATCTACAGTTACCTACAAACTGAGCTTGGCGCACGGGTATACAATGAGGGGTGGGTGCCAGGACCCAGCATGCTGTCGTGGAAAGACAACTATTTCAAGATTCCTGAAAGTCCAAACTTTGGACCCTAAGTTCCAAAACTCTGTGATTTTTTTTAGAAAATAGCGAAGAGATCACTAGGGGAAAGAAGCACAATAGTTGTTTAGGTGAAATTATTGTTCAAAAAATATGTGGTGGGAAAAATCACACATTTTTAGGTTATTTTTAAAAGATGGAAATTGTTATTCAAAAAATAAAATTAAATGGTATATGTCAGTGGTCTTTATCTTCATTATAAAGGACTGGAACCATGTTGTCAATAATTCAAAAAGCATCTACATTTAGATTTGGGCTGTTCTATGCTCCAACTCTAAGAATTAATGGTTCTCAAAGAGCTTTACTTAAGTCAGCTTTAACATTATTCTGCAGACTATAAACACCCCTTCAGCAATGAAGGGAAGCATGAGATTTGATTTATACCGTGGCTAACAAAAACAAGTGGGCAATCACAGTCTGATGCTATCTTACGAATCTAACTTAGTCTCCGGCATGGAGGAAAGGGGCAGCACATGGGCTTTAGAAATACGTACATTTCAGAAAGTCAGTTTATAAGCGTGACCTCTTTTCTGTTCAGAAGTGTGTGAATGAAGGAGGCTCTCATCCTTCCTGGTAAACCCATTTGTAAATAAACGGGCTAAGGAAAATCATGTCTATGGTCCTTTATAGTTCTTAGGATCTGCCTTGCTGAGAGTGAGAATTATAAAATTATTTAGGTAATGACTGGCACGTTTCTTGCTATCAATTTAAAGAAAGTGCTCTCTCAAACTGCCCTAGTCTCAAACCTTGGCCCTCTAGGACATGAAGCCCTGTGTGTGGTATTGCTGTCAGACTAAAGTTAGCAAACCAGATTGTGTTTACGAGTAGGTTGCCATTACACAGTGGCTTCTCTGTAAATACAAAATGTACATTTTCTTCTTATTTCTGGTGGACTATGGCAATTCCAGAATGTTGGTTTTAGCTCTTGTTTATGTCAGGGATATTACTGAGTTCCTTAAACTCAAGCTGACTTAAATTTATTTAAAAAAACATGTTCCGAAAATGTCTTCAAGTTTTTAAATGTGCATATTTATAAGATTTTTCCCCTTTGCCCAGAATTCTGTGAGGAGAAAATAAAGACACACATGAAAAAGTGTTTTAAGCTTTCAGGGAGATACATCTATGGATTTGATACCTTGGTGTTCCAAAGACACGGCTACTTTCACACACAAGTGTTGCCCAAAACTCTGGGGCTCTGTGGTGCCTTTTTCACAAAGCAAGTGCATTAAGTATGGACTTTTAAACAAATCACCCACCTGCTAATGAGATGTCAATTATGAAGGAGGTACTGTCGTGAATTTTAGTTTAGTGATATATGTCACTTCTTTCCTTTTACATATTTATTAGCGTAGTCTAAAGCAGTGGTTCTCAAAGTGTGGTCCCTTGACCAGCAGCAGCAGCATCACCTGAGAACTTGTTAGAAACATACTAACTGACTCCAAAACTCTGGGGCTGGGGCTCAGCAATCTGTGTTTTAACAAACTTCCCTGTGATTCTGAGGAACTTGAACACTTAAATCTGAGAACCACTGGAGACCAGCAGCACCTGGGAGCTTGTTAGAAATCACATGACTAGCCTAAGGATCTTGTTAAAAGGCAGATTCTCATTCACTGGGTCTGAGGAAAAGATCAAAATTTTGAACAACAGAGATGACAACATGGGTAAAAACTACAAGGACTAACTCCTTCCTTTTCCACCTTCTTTTTCCCTCTTCAAAAATCGGAAAGACAAACTATATTCATTTCCTATTGCTGCTATAACAAATGACCACAAATTTGGTGACCTAAAACAGCACAAATTTGTTATCTTTCAGTTCTGGAGGTCAAAAGTCTGAAATGCATTTCACTGGGCTAAAATGATGGTGTCCAGAGGCTGTAGGGGAGAATCCTTGTTCCTGTCTTTTCCAGTCCCTGGAGGCTGCCCACATGCCATGGCTCATGGCCCCTTCCTCGACTGGCCATCCAGTGGCTGGTGAGTCTTTCTCACATCACATCACTCTGACACTGACGCTTCTGCTTCTGTCCCATATTTAAGGTACACCTGTGACTATATTGGGTCCATGTACATAATTCAGGACAATCTCTTTATTTTAATGTTATCTGATTAGCAATCTTAATCCTATCTGTAGCCTTAATTCCCCTTTTCCATGTAGCATAACACATTCACATGTTCTGGGGATTTGGATGTGGACATCTGTGGGAGGCCATTATTCTGGCTCTTACACAAAGCATTTTACTTTTTTTCCCTAACCAAAATTTTGTGTCATTAGAGAAGGATCTTGGACAATGTAGTCAGGCCCAATCTCCTACCAATTCAGAAATCTTCCTGCAAAATCCTCCAAACTTGGCCCTATGATATTAGCTTCTCAGCTAGACTATAAGCTCTATTCTATAGCAGGCCCTTTATTACCCTTATTCCCCATCTTTCCCGTGCCTAGAAGAGAATTTAGCTCATAATAGATGTTCCACAAACACTCTTTGTTTGATATACTGCTTTCGAGAGTATAGGGCACTATATCAATATGTAGACTGTGGAATCTTGACTTTACTCTTTGTGAAACTGAGGGGTTGCTGCTGAATCTCTGCCAAGCCTCATTTGCCTCATCTGTAAAATGGGATAGTAATACGTTCTTTATAGAATTTCTGTGGGGATCAAATGAAATGACATGAATAAAGCACATGGAGATATTTAACATATGCTGTCCAGAAAGGATCCAGCCATTATTTCATAATATTTTTCATATTACATGATTGGATACTTTATGGACAGCCCTTATATATAAAATTTACATGAAACATCTGAAACTATAACACAACAGACTATATCACTTTGTGATCATTTTCTAGCAAAACTGCACAACACAAGAACAGACAGTATTGGGTCTCTTTACAAAATGCTTCTTCAACGGCCATCTCCCACTTCTGTTATAATATAAATTTAAAAGCAGTGGTTCTCAACGTAGACTTTATACTTGTGAAGCTCTTAAATAATACTTGTGTCTGGGTCCCATTCCATCAAGTTTCTGATTTAATTGGTCTGAGCAATGGCCCCAACTCTTATTGTGTTTTTGAATCACCTGACACCGGTGGAGCTTTAAAAAATATTGATGGCCATGTGCACCTCTAGAAATTCTGTTTCAGCTGAATATAATGTGCTGTCAGGATTGAGATCTGTGAAACACAGCTTATTCCACCTTATAAATTAATCGTCGCATCTGTCTATTAGACCTTTACTGTATATGAAAAGTCATGGTTTTATCAACGTTGCCTGTATCAGTTGGTTTTTTCCTAAGTGAATTTCCATTCAGTGCTGTGGGTGGAATTAAGAACACCAAACACAATGACATTTGCAATTATAAAGGTAGTATCACACACACAGTTTTAGCACCATAGCAGAACCACAGTGAGCACTCAGAAAACATTTGCTGATGATGAGCAAAAAAAGTGTTTTTCATGGTCTCTTGGTTTATTCACGAGTATTTCATTTCGAACTAAATCTCTCACGGAGTCTACTTGAGGCTACTAAGATGTTGATTCATTGAATGGGTGCATTTTGTGAACCACCCATCCGAGTGGATTACTTTGGGTGAGGCTGTTTTGATTTTTCCTCCCTCTGAGTATATGGTTTTGTTCATTTAATCAAACAAATTCAGTTGTTTTGCCATTTTGTAGACACATTCTTTGTGTGGCCAAGAATCTTGTTTGTGGTGGCCACACCACAACTAGATTTGAATGTGGGGCAGCTCAGCAAACAAGTGCTAATTTGAATCAATTGTTAAGATTGCCAGCAACAAACCAAAGCCACCTCCATCACTGGGTTCAATTAGCAACCCTGAAGGCAAGGCCCTGTGTTTATTCATTATCATTTCCTTCATCCATCAAAAACCCTTCATCTTCATGGATAATGAAATAGTAGCAATTTCAAACTTAAGATATTTTTTGTTCATCTTAATTTTCTAAATGTTCTTTTATTCTCAGTACAAACATAATACATCTTTACAAATAAATTCCAACAATATAGAAATGCATTAGGCAGAATGTCAAAGTCCTTAAGAATCCCATCCTCAAGTGATAGCTACTAGCAACCATTTGAGAATATAACCCCAGTTCTTTCCGTGAAATTATACTAAACATACTTATGTCTGTAAATTCTTTGTTTAACTTTTCTATACAGTGAACACCTTTCCAAGTTTATTCAGAGAGAGCTATTTCATTTTTTTTTCATGGTTGCACTGAATTCCATTGAAGAGATAGCCCATAGTTTATTTATCCAGTTGCCTGCTGAGGGACACTTAGGTTGTTGATGTTTCTTTAAAAAGATCTATATATATAAATATAAAAATTAAATTAAGTTAATCATAAAAAATAAAGGTATTCATATATGATATTGTTAATAATACACATTATGTATAGGTAGATTATAATACACATGCAGAATAGTATGCCTATCATAAGTTTACAACTTAATGAATTGCTGCAAAGTGAACACACCTGTGCCAGATCAAGAACCAACCTGATCAGCATCCCATAGGGCCCCCTTGGACTCCCTTCCATTCACTTCTCTCCAAAGGTAACCCTTTTTCTGTCTGTTCATAGCACAGATTGATTTTGCCTATTTTTGTGCATGACATTACTGATATCATACAGCATGTTCTCTTTTGTGTCAGACTTCTTTTACTCAACATGTTGCCTATGGGATTCATACATATTGTTGTAGGTAATTGGAGTTTGTTTCTTTTTCATTCTAATTGCTGCATAGTTTTCCATTATGTAGATATACCACAATTTATCCATTCTAATTTAATGTGCATTCGGGTAGTTTACAGTTATTGGCTGTTGTGAATAATGCTGCTATGAACATTCTAGCACATGTATTTTGCACACATTTTTTTATGGAACATTTTTTTAATTTTGAAATTTTTATTTATTTATTTTTGAGACAAGATCTTACTCTTGTCTTCCAGGCTACAGTGTGATGGCATCATCATAGCTCACAGCAACCTCAAATCCCAGGGCTCGAGCAATCCTTCTCCCTCAGCCTACAGAGTAGCTGTGACTACAGACACACACTACCACACCCAGGCAATTGTTATATACATATATATATATATATATATATACACATATATTTCAGAATATTACAGGAGTACAAATGTTTAGGTTACATATATTGCCTTTGTCCTGCCCAAGTCAGAACTACAAGCATGTCCATCCCTCAGACAGTACACACCACACCCATTAGGTGTGAATATGCTCCTCTCCTCCTCCCGCTTCCCACCTGCCTGACATCCATTGAATGTTACTACCATATGGATATGCACATATTTCTATTGTTTTTATTGTTGATTTTTTTTTTTGCTATCAGAAATGGTAGGTATTGAAATGAACATCTTTGCAAATGTATCTTGCACATTTTGTAAATATTTCTATGAAATAGATTCTTAGAAATAAAATTGCTGAGTCAAATGGTATGCACAATTATTAGTACATTTTGAGTAGATATGGCAGAACTGCTCTGCCAAAATATTTTGACTTTTAAGCCAAGTCTGGATCCCAAGTAACCTACTGTGGCTGCATCCCTTTGCTATTGCCATTCATTATCTATGATGCAGACACTGCTGTTGTGTTCTCTTGAATACAAGGCAAGACTAATGAAAACCAGAATCTTCCTTCTGGCCCTTTTCAGACACTCTCTAGTGAACTAGTGCCTCTTTCACGTGTCCACCGAAAGGCAAAAAGATAAAATGACTTAGCATCCCAGAATACCGGGGCATAGGATGAAACTACCAGCTTAAACATTTGAATAAATTGATGCTATGAGAATATGCACCAAATGGACTCTGTGGTTCTAAGTACCCTCCACCGCAGGTTGAGACAACCTCCTAGACATAGAGATTTCTAACCTAGAAATGACAGTCACTCACATGTCTTACCAAAAAATGTCCCATTCCAAATGCCCTGCCACTGGGAGACATTAGGCTAGGGTGGTATTTCCTAACCTTGAAACTGTTGACATTTAGGGTGGAATCATCATTTGTTGTGGAGGTTGTACTGGGCACTGTAGGATGTTGATCAGCATCCCTGACCTCTAACAACTGCAGGGGAAAGTGTCAATAGTAATGTCTCCAGCCAAAGCCAAATGTGCTTTGAGGGGGCAGAATGACCTCCAGTCGAGAACCACTGGGCTAGTGCTTACAGAACACCCTAGCTCTAAATCAGATTATGTTCAGATTCTGGCTCTATCACTTGTGTGGCCTCAGACAAAGTGCCTGAACTCTCTGTGCCTCTGTTGGCTCATCTGTAAAATATAGATGTTAATATTAATAGTAATACTTACCTCAGTAGGTTATCATCAAGATCTAATGAGATTCTTAATGTGAGACACTTAGCACAGTCTTTGGCACAAAATTAGTGTTCAAAGTTGTTAGTTTTATTAGTTGTGATCTTTATTATTATTGTTAAAAAACTGAAGAGTGGGAAAGAAGTTTTCATTTGTGTATTCTGAAAAAGGATGTGGATAATTTGTATCTGACAAATATTGAAGGACAGTGGGCTCATAGCTCTTGGAACAAGCAGTGGGAAATGTGGAGAAAGCATTAAGTGCTATGAGAGAAGACAAAGGCGTTTGCTTGTCTCTCACTGTTCCTTCTCAAGTTAGCATTTATAGAAACCAGAATTTGTGTAAAATGGACTTTGGCAGCACAATTAGACACTTTTAGGGACAGGATAAATCACTGTGGGGAAATATTTATTGCCTTACTCTGTTAATATGAAATTAGTAAGCTTTCAACAGTTTGTTGAACACTTTTATTTTAAATAATGAAATATATTCAGTGTTAAAGCAACCATATTGTTTTTGATATTATTGAGTAGATAATTTTATCTGTTAGGATCTTTGTTGGATTGATTTTTGCCTGATACCCACTTCTCCCACCAAAGGTCTAACTTTCATAAACACTGGCACCAGGAAACCGAGTCTTCTTCTTGCCAGTGGGACAGTGGGACAGAGTGGCATCTTGGACGGGACTCCAGATGGGGAGTGTGAAGCCAGTGTTGTGTCTGCGGGTTACCAAGGTGCCATCTTGGCTTATCACTTCTTCCTTTTGGGACTCAGGTTCTGCGCAGGTGGGATTATTTCAGCATGTCCCAGCTATGTTCTAAGGAATCTGAGCAATATGAAGAGATGGTCTGAAAATAAAAAAAATAAGAGGTGAGATTATAACAAATGTATTTAGGAGGTACTCTGAGGTATAATTTTCCTTCCACAGAACTTCTCTCTTATTCCTTAGTTATTGTTTATTGTGACTATTTAAGGTGGAGCTAGCATTCACAACTTTCTCAAATGTATTCGATTATGAAACAATTTGGAAAATCCTGCATTAAATAATTTATGAGTCCCTTGCAAACATAGAAATTTACCGATCTCTTTTGTATGGTTTTCTAACACTGCCATGACAAATTATCACAAACTTAGTGCCTTAAAACATTACACATTTATTATTTTACAGCTCTATAGGTTAGAGATCTGACACAGATCTCACTGGACTAAAATCAATATGTTGACAGAGCTGTGCTTCTTCTAGAGGCTCTAGGAGAGAATTCTGGAGGCTCTAGAAGCCACCTACATTCCTTCCTCCATCTTTAAGGCCCACAGTGTTTCGTCTCTGTGACCATTCTTCTGTAGTCACATCTCCCCACACACCCTGAATTCTGTTGGAAAAGGTTTTCCTATTTTAAGGGCACATGTGGTTACACTGGCATCACCTCATAATCTAGGATTTTTTTCCCCATCTCAAGGTTATTAGCTTAACCCTATCTTCAAAGTCCCTTTTGCCATATAAGGCAACATATTCCCAGGTTCCAGGAATTAGAGTTGGACATCTTTGGGGGCCGTTGTTCTGCACCATCTGTCCCAGTGGCTTTCTCCATTTCTCAACTCTGGAGGGTGTGGGGTCGTGTTCTATAGAGCCAGAAAGAAGCTCAAGTGATTATCTTTCTTGTTCATTTGCTTCTGACCCTATCAACTCTGGCAGGGTGGAATAACTGTCTTGTAAGAGGTAATAAGTTCACTGGATGGGGTCGTCCTCATCCAGTGAACAATAAAGTCAAAGAACACAAGAGTAAATATTAATAAAACAAGGCTATCAAACTATTCGGTGCTGTATTTTATTTTTTAGCTTCTCTCCTGATATAAGCAAAAATATCTCTCTAAAGGGAACTAGACTCTGAACTATGTTTTAACACATAAAATCGCCATGCTAGATATCAATGATTAGTCTTTGGAATTAAAATATGAACATAAAGAATTAAATTAGTCTATCTACTCTTTATGGTAATAGCTATTACGTGGCTCAGTTTTTTGTTTTTTATTTTTTAATGAATACTAGAAACCTCTAAAGTTATCAAGCCACTATGGTCATCAGCCTGTAAAAAGAAAAAGAAACTCAAGGATGTCTTCTTCTCACAGCTTGGCAAAAACTCTGATGGCTGATCTGTATGAAGTAGAATCATTGGATGAGTTTGCTTGCAATTGATGATATCAACATCTCATGTGAACAGAATGAGGTGGAAAATCAGTTTTGCACTAACATAAATTTTCAAATCTTGGTGTTTGAAGTCATGTTAAGTTTTTTTGGTTTTGTATTTGGGTATTTATAGAGTTAACAGATGATCCAGCAATTCCACTCCTAGGTACCCAAGAGAATTGAAAATTTATGTTCACACAAAAAGTTGTATATGAATTTTCACAGCAGCCTTGTTCATAGTGGCCAAAAAGTGGTAACAGCCCAAACATCTATCAACTGATGAGTGGACAAATGAAGTTTGGTATATCCATACAGTGAATATTATCCCAACAAAAAAAGAAATGAAGTAATGACATGCTACAACATGGATGAACCCCAAAAACATACTAAGTGAAAGAAGCCAGATACAAAAAGGCCACATATTGTTTGATTCCACTTATATTAAAAGTCCAAAATAGGCAAATCCATGGAAACAGAAAGTAGATTAATGGTTCCCGGGGGCTGCGGTGAGAAGGAAATGGGAAGTGACTGTTAAAGGGTATGGACTTTCCTTTTGGGGTGATGAAAATGTTCTAGAATTAGTGATGATAATGATTGTATGTATCTGTTAATATACTAAAAAAAACACTGAATTGCACATTCTAAAATGGTAAATTTTATGATATGTGAATTTTATCTCAAAAAGTTGCACCCATTAGTTATAACTCTCCAAGATCATCAATTATTTTACTGTAATTTATTTTTAAAAATGTAAGTTTTAATATGTTTCATTGCTCAGAGGAAGCATTAATTTCCATATATCAAAGCAAAAATGTTTATCCAGGTCCGTGAAACATTTTTTTTATTTAACATTTTAAAAGTCATATATTGAGGAGAAAACATTTCTGAAGAATAAATCTGAAAAGTGGAAACTAAAAACTCAGATGTGTGCCAGTAAGCGTAGATGATTTGTTTTTATGTCATACCTGGCATTTGGTGTCATTCTGTAAATTGGTTTCTCTTTTCAATTTCCCTTTTACATGTTTGATGCTTAATAGTAAAAGCCAGGAAGGAAGGGTTTTTTTGCTATTTTTTTTCATTTTTACTGGAAATGATTTTAGCTATTTTAGAACAAATGTCCTAAATATAAGTATTCCCTGCTGGTCTTGCTTCCATGCTAATAGACACAAATGGTTTTTTGTATAGACGCAGAAGTACTTCTGTCCCCCAAATTTTCTTTCAACCAACAAATATGCAAAAACACAAAATGCAAGTGCTGTTTTCTTCTAAGTGCTGTTTCTCTCCTTCCAGAATGTACAGTCTAGCGAGGGAGAAAAGGCACAAAATAGAGAATCAAATAGCTTTCCAATGTTTAAAAAAGAATCAAGAAAATAGCTGAGATATGAGGCGGGTGGGGTGGGGGGAGGTGAGTGTGATGGTTACATAGGAGGGACACATCTATGACATTAGAGTTTTCTGGGAAAATAGCTGACATTTAAACATTCCCAACCCTCCTCTTCCCTCCCTCAATGAGACACCACAAGTGATTGTCTACACATCTCAAGTGTCTAGGTCATGTGGGACTTAAAAGAAGCAGGTTTGCCTCCCTTAACAAACATCAAGTGAATTTCCTTTGGACATGTTTTAATGCATTCCTTATAGCTCCATGGGAAGCTCAGTTGTGTTCCAGATGGTATGATTTGCTTGTTAATGTGATGGCTCATTTGCAGTGTCCCTATAGGGGCACAAGAGGGTTTCTCAGAGGAGGTGATGCTCATTAAGCATTGTAGGGTGAGTAGGAGTTGGATGATCCAGGACATGGGGAAGGCATTTGGGCTGCATTTGGGTGAAGTCCTTTGGGCTCTTCCACGTGGTAAATGAGGTTTGGTGAAGCCCCAGAGCTAAGCAGTGGCCAGATCATGACCAACCTGTGTTTTCACCTCAGAGTTGAGAACTTCATCTGGAAAGCTAAGAGACTCACTGATGGTTTTCAGAAGGGAAAGGACAAAATAAGTCTTGCTTTAAGTAGCCTGCAGGAGTGTGGAAGTGCTGTTGGACATTGTCTTAGAGAGGAAGTGTTAAAGGAAAGGACAGTTTTCAAGGAGGTAGAATCCACAGAAACTGGTGACTTTCCAAGTGTGAAGAGAAGAGACATAAGGAGTAATGTGAGAAATGACTTTATCTCAGTTTCCCTAGGTCATGGCAGGAAACCCATACTGATGTATTTGAACCACAAAGTCATTGCCCCTAATTTTATTGTGTATGGTTTCATATAATTGGTTTACTTCAAGCAAGATACATCTGCATATATAGCCCTTTAAACACCCACTGTGTATTATCACACACTTATTATAAATATGTGTCTATATAAGATGTAAATGTGTTATATACATATCATATAATATATATGTAATAGTCAAGATATGCATATTTATTACTTGTCATACATTAATAAATGTAGAGATACTTAAATCAAGTTAATATTGACAGAACTCTGTAGTGTCTGTAGTTCTTCATTAGACATTTTTCAGGTTGGCCATAGTGGATTTGGTAAGCATCACTCTATTATGAATATCTTTTGTCTCAAGAATATTTGGAAGAAATGCTGATTCCTAATAAGTACCTCATACTAAATACTGAAATCCATGCTATTGATTTCATTTTTTCCTTAACTTTTTCTCATAGTGTGCATTAAAAATCTATTGAGTGATCTCTATGGATTCATCTGCTCATACATACATAGATGTTATAATGATAGCTTTTTTAAAAATGTGGTTCCTTTGCTATCTTAAATAGTGAAATTCTCCATGAAACGTGAACATTGCCATCTCCTGGGTCACATGTCTGATGATTTCTTTTTTTGAGTCTCTGCCATTGTATTGAGAAAGCAGGCACAGAAAATATATAAATGAGTGGGTGTGATTGTGTTCCCTAAAATGATTTACAAAAACAGGCACTGGCCCATTGTCATTTGCCTACTCCTGCTCTAGGTCAGTAGTTGCCACCTCAAGGTCCGGTCATGCCTCAATCAATGTTAGAAGTACTTTATTACCCATTTGAATGAAACAGCCACAAAATGAGCTGCCTAACAGTACTACCATTAGAAATAGTCCCCATCACATCTGTGGCAGAACTTGTGGAAAGAGACATCTGAGTCAACCTTGTGCAAGTGAAAAGCAGTTTAAAATTATGAGTGTACGAGCTTGGGGACTTAATTTCTTAATCAGTAGCATCGTTTGGTTTTATTTCTCCTGCCAGTGGACGAGAAAGGAAAAGGAGGAGAATCTGGGCTTTGAGGTAAGAGCATGTTATGCCCTTAGTGTGGGAGAAATCCAACAGCATTGGTCAATGAAAGACTATAGAGAGAGAGCGTGCCCATCACATGAGCATGTGGAGCAATGCAAGAAGTGAGGGTGGCAGCTGGAGGGAGAGAAGCAAAGGTGCATGGCAAATACTTAACAGAATTTAGAGAAAAGTTATGGCTTCTGGAAAAAGTTCAAGGAATTTGCCACCATTGATAGTTTCATGAATCTCAGGCCATTACAATAGTTCCCAATCTGGACTGTACATTAGAGTCTTCTGGAGAGCTTTGTAAACCTACCAGTGCCCAAGTCCCAATCCCAGACAATATAAATGATCTATACCTGTGCTGTCCAACACAGTAGCTGCCACTAGACCCTGCGGCTATTTAAATTCAAGTCAATTAAGGTTAAATAATATTAAAAATTTAATATTCAGTCTCACTAATGATATCTCAAGTGTTCATTAGCCACCTAGCAGCCATCGTATCGAATAGTACAGTTAAGAAAAATTTCCATTATTGTAGAAAGGGCTTTTGGACCATACTGTTCTGGGGAGGGCAACGTGAGCACTAACTGTTTCTGAAAATGACACCAAGTAATCCTAATGTACAGCAAAGTTAGAGAACTGTTGTTCTAAAAGGTATCACCACTTACATCTGAACTAAATTTGCTTTTGATGGTATTTATAAAATTATTATATCTAGACTTTTTCTGCAGTCTACAAATGTAGCTGCGTATATTTTTGTTTAAAGCAGCTTACTTGATCATTTGCTTTGTAAGTAAAGGTTTAGATGAGTTAACCATCAGCCTTTGACTGAAAATGGGTAAGTTGTCTTTCCCCACTTAGAATGAAGTGGTACAACTATGATGATTTTGAATTACTTATTAAAAGAGTTTAATGAGAATTCTATCTTCATCTGAAACTGAGAGGTCCATTGTCCATAGCTCACATTTTAGGCAACAGATTAGAGGTGTCCATATATTTTGTGATATTCGAAATTATTCATTAAGGTAATAAGTTAATTAAGTCTCACGTAATTTTGAGAAAATTGTTTTCCTTTCTCATTAGAGAGGAACACCATTGAGAGAAGACTTTTACAAAGTGTTAAGTACAATTGATGAAACAAAATGTCATCAAATGTAGCACTGAAATGAGAAAGTGGAAAGAAATTCACTTTGGCAATTTTTGTTGTTGCCTATTTTGTTTTCCCTGTGAGTTTTCACTATAGAGTTTTCTATCTCCTAAATATAACATTCATCTATCCTTAAGGCTTATTTTATTTCCTGCTGACTTGTAAATATATGGTTTGGGGTTGGGTCTCCAGTTTGAAGTAACATTGCTTTAGCATCACTGAATCTTTTAGATAATCTTGTTTCAAAATCCATTCCTTGTTTAATGAGCAGTGACATCTGCCCATATCGGAATAAATGACCTGCCCTGCAGAGAGTTCACATGACATCGTACCCATAATAAGGGTCCTCTCATTTGAGTGTCCTTCTTCCAGAGGCATCCAACCTTATAACTCAGCATTGCTCACGATGTGAGTAGAAGGAGCAGCTCTGAAAGAAATATCATTTTCTGTGGCTTGCTAGAACCAGTGACATCATATCCAGAGTCCTCCATGAGAATCAGGAGGGAATTATCTTTTCTAGGTTCACCATCCTTGTCACCTAAAATGAGATGTGAATTCCCTCACTCTATACTTAAAGGCATTTCTCCAAGTATAATCTTGGGCTCTTCTGGTGATCCAAATGTATTGGAAAAATTGAGGGAGTCTTGTAAAGAGAACATCTCTAAGGTCTGCTTGTTTTATTGCTGCCTAGAGTTGCTTTTTGTCAGTAGATGCCACTTGTGGGGCCTCCCTTTACCACTTGCGTTGTAGACCTCAATGTTTGCTTCCTTTTCTTATCTGCTTCCTATCCGTGCTGCATCACTCTGCTTCATAACCTCTTTCACGGTGTTACACGCTTACACAAAAACTTAGGGCGGATATTTTTACTTGTAAAGGATGTGACATTCAGGAGGTTTTGTAAAATGCCTTTGCTTCTTTCATTAAAAAAAAAAAAAAGAAAGAAAGAAACCAGTTCCTCCCCTTATTCCTGGAGGTCATTGCCCCATGAGCCAGCTTTCTATTCCCTACTTTATCCTGCTGCCCTGTCTGTGTTGTTCACATTTCTGTGCCTTGAATCCACAGGGATTTGGGCACTCAGCTGCTCTCCATGTATTTACCAGATTTCTTCCAATTGCAGAGAGGCTGTCCACTCTCTGTTGGATGCTCTATGTCATGCATGCTTTGTACACGTTTCTTCCAAGCAACAGAAGAAAAGGTCAGTGGCATGCTGTGATACAGCCTAGGAGTTAAACCTGCTGCATTTAGAAACAGACTGCCTGGGTTTGAATCCCAATTCCTTACTTCTCAGTTGTGTGATTTCCTGCAAGCTATCTAAATTCCCTTTATCTCGGTTTTCTTGTCAGCAAAATGAGGATAATTTTAGCACCTTCCTCCTAGTTTAGTGAGTATTCATAAGCAATAAGCAATCACTAAATATTAGATGTTCTTTACTGTGTGTTTTTTAATTTTTTTTATTTCAGCATATTACGGGGGTACAAATGTTTAGGTTACATATATTGCCCTTGTCCCCACCCAAGGCAGAGCTTCAAGCATGTCCATCCCCCAGACGGTGCACACTGCACCCATTAGGTGTGTACATGCCCATTCCCTCCTCCCCGCTCCCACCTTCCCAACACCCGATGAATGTTATTACTATATGTGCACTTAAGTGTTGATCAATTAATACCAATTTGATGGTGAGTACATGTGGTGCTTGGTTTTCCATTCTTGGGATACTTCACTTAGTAGAATGGGCTCCAGCTCTATCCAGGATAATATAAGAGGTGCTAGATGACCATTGTTTTTTGTGTCTGAGTAGTACTCCATGGTGTACATATACCACATTTTATTAATCCACTCATGTATTAATGGACACTTGGGTTGTTTCCACATCTTTGCAATTGTGAATTGTGCTGCTATAAACATTCTAGTGCAGATGTCTTTTTTTATATAATGTCTTTTGTTCCTTTGGGTAGAGGCCCAGTAATGGGATTGCTGGATCAAATGATAGTTCTATTTGTATCTCTTCGAGGTATCTCCATATTGCTTTCCACAGAGGTTGTACTAGTTTGCAGTCTCACTGGCAGTGTATGAGTGTTCCTATTTCTCCCCATCCACGCCAACATTTATTGTTTTAGGACTTTTTGATAAAGGCCATTCTCACTGGAGATGTTCTTTATTGTGGTTTTGACTGTTTCAGATTCTTGGCTTTAAGTATCTGTCCAGTTACCTATTACTTTGTTTGGATAGTAGATTTTAGATCTGAAGGATCTGAAAATTACTATTCCTACATATAGGTCGCAGTAGCAGCAGGAGGATGCTCACTTATCTCCAGTCAGACTGGCCTTTATCAAAAAGTCCCAAAACAATAAATGTTGGCGCGGATACGGACAGATAGGAACACTCAAACACTGCTGGTGGGACTGCAAACTAGTGCAACCTATGTGGAAAACAATATGGAGATACCTTAAAGAGATACAAGTAGAACTACCATTTGATCCAGCAATCCCGTTACTGGGCATCTACCCAAAAGAACAAAAGTCGCTCTATGAAAAAGACACCTGCATCCGAATGTTTATAGCAGCAGGATTCAGAATTGCAAAGATGTGGAAACAACCCAAGTGTCCATCAATACATGAGTCGATTAATAAAATGTGCTACGTGTATACCATGGAGTACTATTCACTTTTAAGAAACAGTGATGATATAGCATCTCTTGTATTCTCCTAGATGGAGGTAGAGCCCATTCTACTAAGTGAAGTATCCCAAGAATGGAAAAACAAGCACCACATGTACTCACCATCAAATTGGTATTAACTGATCAACACATAAGTGCACATATAAGAATAACATCTATTGGATGTCAGGCAGGGGGGAGGGGGAAGGGGGAGGAGGGGATGGGTATATGCATACACAAAGAGTGCGATGCACACCATCCAGGGGATGGACATGCTTGAAGCTCAGACTTGGGGGGGAGGGAGGGCAAGGGCAACATACATAACCTAAACATCTGTACCCCCATAATATGCTGAAATAAAAAACAAACAAACAAACAAACAAATATAACAATGTCAGGGTGCTGGGAATGGAGAGAGGACAGACGCTGGCAGCAGTGAGAGAATACAGAATCCTCCTTCTGCCCTATGGCTTGTCACCCACCCTCTGGAAGTTCTGAGCAATCCACAGGTAGAGTCTGATAATTAAACTAAATGATACCACATTTTCACTGAGCTCTTTAAGGCAGCAAATGAAGTAAAATGTCCTTTGCGATTTGCATTTTTTATGTGCAGTCTTAAAAAATATTAAAACCTTAAGTGCTAACTCTATGCTACCAGTCAAAAAAGGTTAATTGGACCAAAGAAAGATTTTTCAGTACTGAGTGTGACCTAGATGAGATTTCACTATGCTATTTTATTAGATTGAGTCATAATTCTGAAAGATAAAGGCATCACCTATTTCTAACCATTGACTGTATATCATTTAAGACCTGAAGAATGTCATTAAAAATACATTTTTTATAAAAGACTTTCTACATGCTCTGCAAAATGTTGTATAAAGAGCAATTTTTATTTTACTGTCCAGTTGATTAACTACTCTCTTTCTATGTGAAAATGTAGAAAGGGAAGGAATGAGCCACCATGTAGTTCAGTGGGAAGAAGTATAGGAAGGGTTTCAGGGGTTAGGGCTCCAGATTCAGACAGCTTAGATTTGTGATCTATGCGGACACAGGAAGTTAAGGAAGGCAAGGTTAGCTGCTCTGTCAGATGCATCCCCAAATCTCATAGTACAAGCTTATTTCTCATTCTTATTGTTAGAGTGTCCACAATTGGTGGGACAGCTGTGCTTCAGCAAGGATTTAGGACTCAGACTGCTTCTTCCTTTCATTCAGTTGGGAATTGGCCGGGCTTGGATTTGGCTGAGACATTGGGGCAACTAAGCATTTCTCACTCTCCATGTGGCCTCTTCACATGGTCTGTCCATCACAGTAGCTAGACTTACGATGTGGTGGCTCAATGGTCCTAAGAGTGCAAAAGCAGAAGTTTCCAGGCCTTCTTAAGTCTTAGGCCCAGAATTGGCTTGCCCAATTTGATTGGTTAAAACAAATCACAGGGCCAGCCAGGATTGAAGGGCAGAGGACTACACTAGGCATGAATACTGAAAGGTGTGGTCCACACCTCGGACTACCGGACATAGCTTGGAGGGCTGCCTGGGTGCTGTCTCCAGGTGTTTATAGTCCAGGGCTAGAAGTGAAGCCTTTCACTTTCCTCTGACATTCCACTGGCTAGAGCCCAGCCACATGACCACCATTAACTACAAGGGAGGCTGGGAAGTGTAGATTAGCTGAATGCCTGCAAAAAAGAGGTACAGGCCAGTCTCTTCCTTACTGTGTACCTTCCATTTCTGTGCCCCCATCACCTCTGTACAATGTAATTGTGGAAAGAAGTGAATGCATGACCCAGATAAAGTGCTTAACACCTAACACGTGCTCAGTAAATTTCTGGTATTATTATTATTTGCTATTCTGTAGCAGCTATTGTATTTTATTCCATTTAAGTCAATACACCTGGCAGTGGACGCCAGGCTGAGGGATTTGAACTTTGTCCTGGAGCTAATGAGAATACATCAAAGGGTTTTTAAGCATAAGTATACTATAATAAGAAATGTGTTCACTCAAAAAGTTTGACAGAGTGGTCTATAATAGCTTTGCCTTGAATGTGAAAAATAGCACCAGCGTTATAAACAGAAATAATGCAGAATAAGAGGCAAGAAGAAGGTAGAGTAAGTGCTTAATGGAATAGATTCTGAGGCTGTTCCTCAGAATTGTTCCTTGGTATCCTTGGCTATGGAAGAGTTAAAAGGGAAAAAATGACTGTTGTGTCCTCAGCATTTTTCTGATTAGCAAAACTCTTCCACTGATAGGACCTTTTAATTGCTTCTTGATATTCATTTCCAAGGCTGTTTGGCCTCTTATTGGTTTTACTTAAAGGGTTGTTATTTAAATCTTAAAGAGAATTCCTTGTCTTCACCCTTTGTTTTTCTGGCTTGAATGCATTTTTCCGAAGAATGCCAAAGATACACAATTTGTCCATTATTTTTGTGTTTCCCCTTGGAGGCCTGACTTGGTTTCACTCAGACTAGGAATTTCACAAAACATTGTCTCTTGAGATTATTTGAGATTATTTGCTTAAAGAAACAGGTACCTTCTTATGAAACATTTGTTGATCTGACATTGTATGTCATCATCAAATAATTGATTTAAGAGACCACTCCAGTCTGAGGTAATTGTTCTTTAATTGTCATCTCTCCCTCATTGGGCACTTATAACATGGTTATAAGTAGGCTAGTGCTGACTCTGAACTGTGGCTTTGTCTTCCAGTTAATTTGTAAGGTTCATCATGATTGGGAACACAGTTGAATTACTTATGAGCTGTGAATCTTTAGGCAAGTTACTTAACTTCTCTGTGCTTCTATTTCATCACCTCTAATATGGGGAATATAATGTAACTACTTAGAATTCTTTTGATGATTAAATGAGTCAGTGCCCATAAAATGCTTAAAACAATACCTGACAGTAAGTGCTCAATGAGAACCACATGATACTGTCATCTATTCATAAACTAAAAGATTTGCCTATCAATGAAAAATGAATTGCATATATATTAATATCAATTTCATGTGAAATAATTTATTAGTATTAATATGTTTAAAATATTAAATACTAATGTACTAAATAATTTTAAACGAAGGTGTAACTTCTATTGATGAATATCTGATATGAACTATATTGACTATTTACTGGAATTATGAGTATTTTCAACACCTGAGTCTTGAGAGTAGTGGAGGTGGAGGTATATGCAGTAACAGGTAGATTCGACTCTGAATTCCTCTAAGTTTAATCAATCTACTAGAGAAAACTATCTGACATATTTTATTGTTTCTAAACTCCTTCCTCGGCTAAATAAATAGCAGCAGCAACAGAGGCTATGTGCGGCTTGCATGATTAAGCTCACGGAATCCTAGTAAAACCATACTGAGTCCCTTAATTTTGAATCAGTAAGATCTTCCATGAAATCATTTCCCAGTTTGTCAGTTATAATCACAGTGATTCTTTTGTTGGAATTCACTTGAGACTCATGAGAGAACTATAAAACTTCATATCGACTGAAAAACAAAGATGTCTTTTCAAGTTGTATTTGGTTCAGTGCCATGTGGAATACATGGAGATCAAGGTAATTTGTGACTAGGAGATGTTTCGAATTTTCCCTTTTCCCTCTGCTCTTTGTGGACCCCACCCCAAACCCTCAGCCCCACCTGCACCCTCTTAAACACAGCCACGTGGGGCCGTTCACTTTGACCTCCATATCCTCTGTTCAGGAAATGAACAACTTCTCAAGGACTATTGTTTCACAAAAGGCATAAAACGCAGGGCATGTGTTATGCTTCAGTATAAAAGAAAATGGAACCTTTTTGTTTTTTAATGTTTGTGGCTAGTGTTAGGAAAATGAAGAAGTCAGTGGTTTTAAAATATAATTTAAGAATTGAGAATTTGTCCTAAGCAAAGAAACCATCCTATGTGCTTTATCATGCTCTCAGGGGTTTTAACAGAGGCTTCCAACATTCTTTGGTTGATTCCTAATAAGGACAGTTTGCACAGTTACAATCCAATTACCGTTTGTAGATCCCTGTGGAAAAGGGATGTTTTTTAGAGCAATCCTTTCCTAACTGCAGCATATTTCTTCAAAATAGTCTCATTAAAATAAGAAGCAGGAACTCTACTTTCAATTTCTCTTCATTCTTTTTGTCCCTTCCCTTCCCTCCTTCTTCCTCCCCGACTATCTCTCTGTCTCTCTGTCTCTCTGTCTCTCTGTCTCTCTCTCTCTCTCTCTCTCTCTCTCTCACACACACACACACACACACACACACACACACACACACTCAGTCACTAACTGAAGCATTTACTCAGGGACGCAGCCTGCCTCGGTTCTGAAGGGACAGGAACTTCTCAATGGTCCGATGAAAAGATTGCATATTTTTGGTCCCAAGATTCACAGTAGCGGAGGTCTCTGGCAACAAAAGGTATCGTGGGAGTCACAGCTATGCCAGCTGGGCCATTTCTCAGACACTCGATACAATCTGCCATTTCAGGATGCGTTTTGCACCAAAAAATAATTGTTTTTAAACAGACGCAAGTTCCTGCTCCAAGCTTAGTTCACTAAGATTAGAGCGGACAGCAAAGACGTGGCCAATTATAATTCATGGGTAAGCAACATAAATATCTATACTTATACTTCTTTTCCAGAAGATGGTTGTGATAAAATTCTGTGATTCTTTCACATCTGTCTTGTGATTTAGGAAGAAAACTGGATTGATCAGCATCTGAGATGTGTGACAGCTAAAAACTGTGTCAATAGAGAGTTATGAGAACCTTGTTTTTAGATTAATGATGTTGGAGCAGCTTGAAATGAGCAAACTCAAGCAAGAAGGAGTGTGCTGTGATTAAATGGAATAGCAACAGCACAATTGGGCTGATTTCTGCAAAAGATTTGGGCCCAGGCTGTTTTGAGGTCTGAAATGGTAAAGTGGCTTACCTTTCCCTCTTGACTTCTTAAACGTGGGTGCAACATTTTAGTTGCTGTGGCTATGATAAATACAGGCTTTAGAGAACAACTGAGATATTAGAAAAGGCTAATAATAAATATGATCTTAATTAAGCTTCTGGATTTTTAAACAATGTCTGGCTTACCTTATTATGCAGATGTGTCTTGTAATGAAAAGGCTTCATGGTGGAAAGAGGCAGAACATGACCCTCATGTCCCAGATCCCATTCTGCTACTGCAGGAGTCGCAGTTGCTTTGATCATTTGTGAAGTTAGGGATCTCGATTGGTTTATCATGAGAAGTGATGCAGTACATGTGGTGGTTATGAGTCTAAATTCTAGAACCTGAAGCCTGACTTCAAATCTCAACTCTACCACTTACTTCGTATGTGATCTTGGCAAGTTCCTTAAGCTCTGTGCCTTAGTTTCTTCATCTGAAATATGAAGATCATGATGGTAACATAATCCTTAGGGTGGTAATAATTAGATGAGATAACACAAATAAAGGGCTGAGAACAGTAACTAGCAGAGAATGGATCATCTATAAATGTGAGCAGTATTTTCAAGGTCTAATCTGTCTCTGGAGGTCTGTTGTTCTAATTTCAATCAACTAAATTTAATTATAGAAAGACAAGTAAAACTTCCAGCTTTGAGAAGTTTCTAATTCTTGCAAGTGTTTCCATTTTCTGCAACTCTAGGATCTGTGCAGGCTGCTTTACCTCCTTCTCATCCAAGATTTGAGCAAAGTTTAAAACTAAGAATTAAATTGGTGGCTAGTAGGAAAGTCCACAATTCAATGGGGGATAAACACAAATGAAATTGGCCTTTTGTTTTGACGTTATTGCCCTTGGCGACTTCCAGTATGTGGTTGTGTCCCCTCTATGCTAACCATTGGAGAGGTTCTTGCCACTGGAAACAAGATGTAGGTGACATTTGGGTTTTTTTTAGATGGTGTTAGCACAGCACTGGGTTTGACAATGTTCATTTCTACTTCTTTGTTTTATCAATAATCCAAATGAACAAGCCATTTGCAGATAACCACTTCTTTTCACCCTAGCATTTACATCCTTCCCAACATCCTAAATTTTTGCTCTGTTGTGTGATTTCTTTCCAGGCTTCTTGGGATGTTTCCCAGAGAAACAA
Source organism: Avahi laniger (assembly GCA_963575035.1). NCBI lineage: Eukaryota > Metazoa > Chordata > Mammalia > Primates > Indriidae > Avahi > Avahi laniger. The sequence continues at coordinate 23,522 of CAUYSK010076214.1, forward strand.
AATTTTAGGATAGGAGGGAAATGTTAATCCAAAAGGCAGATCCTAATCATAGATGTGCCTTTACATTTAGTCTAGTCCAGGGATCAGTAAATGTTTTGCGTAAAGGATCAGATAGTGAATATCTTCAGCTTTGCAAGCCAGGCAGCCTCTGTTGCAGCAAGTCAACTCTGCCCTTGCAGCCTGCAAGCTGCCCCAGACAACACCTGAATGAATGAGTGACTGTCGCCGTGCGCCAATAAAACTTGATGTATGAAAACAAACAGTGGCAGGGTTTGACTCACAGGCAGCAGTCTGCTGATCCCTGGCTAGTCTGCTCGTATCAGCAAAATCCCTACCATCATCCCCATTTCACAGATAAGGAAAGTGAATGTAAGCTGAGGCAAGGGAATGTAAGTAGCTTGCTGAAGGGCCACATGGCTGGTAAGCGGCAGAACTGGGACTCAAACCCAGGCAGCCCAGCTTGCCAGCCCTTGCTTTTAGCCACCACCCGTGCTGCCCTTATGTCAAACAGTCTCTGCCTGGGCTGCTCAGCTCCCAAAATCTGCCTGGCTCTTTCTCTTACCTCCTTAAAGGTTGGCTCAAATATCATGTTCTCAGTAATGCTGCCCTGGCAGCTGCCCAGCACTCTGATTCCCCTCACCTTGTGGCCACCTTCTTCTCTAGTGCTTAGCACTGTGTAAAACTTGCTGTGTAATTTACTCATTTATTGGGTGTATTTCTTATCTGTTTTCCTCCACTAACCTGGAAGTTCCATGAGGGCAGAGCTCTTTGTTTTGTTCACTAATGAATCCCAAGGACCTAGAAGAGTGTCTGGCCTGTAGTAGGTGCATGTTAACTATTTGTTAAATGAATGAGACTGGGTTTTCCATCATGCTACTGGGAAATATTGCAATAAATAGCTACTATGCCAAGGCAAAAGGTAAAAACGGACTACCATCCCTACCAACTGTCCAGAATTTTCTAAAATTCCTGCTCATAAAAAAGACCAAAATAGATAAGTAAAATATAAAAATTGTGTGCAATGTGGTAGAAGTGTTAAATCTTCTTAAACAAAGATCTGTTGAGGAGTGGCTGAAAAATCAAGAGAGGAAGAATTAACACATGTTATCCTGCTGCATTCATAAAGGAATAAACCTCTTTTAAGAATTCAGCCAGGCCTGTGACAGCTATACAAATACCTGGGCTTTCCCCGGAAACTCATGAAGAAGGAGTTCCTTGTCATTGGAGATGTGTTTATTTTGGAGTTCTAAAGAACTAGGCAACCCTTTTCAGAAATGTTAGTTGTGGGCCTGGTATTTAAACTTATGCCACATTTCAGCAACACATTGTGATTACCTGAGCACTTTGGCTCTACTAATTATTAATAAATGACATTTGGCCACATTAGAAAACAATTAGAGGAGATTTAGCCCCTGGCATGACTTTTCTAAATGGCTTGCCATTTTCCAGGCCCTAACCTACCTATTTGGTCTTTTTTTCTGCTTCTCACCCATACAGAACCACAATCCAGCTGACATCTTAAAAAAAAAAAAGCATCGTATACTTAAGTGATAGTGAAACCATTTATTCATGAATTCAACAACACATATTTCTTAAGAGCTTTTGGTGTCCCTAGAACTGCCAAGCTTAAGATGGGGATGCAAATTTAGAGTGGTGATGGTTAATATTAATTATAAGTTAAATTTCTACTTATTTTGGGCTTGCTGGGAACTAATAAGCCCTCTATAAGAAATTTGTTTGCACTGTGCGATACGATCCCTACAAACTGAGAGTTAAGCCTCGCTCTTTGCTTCTTCTTATTGATGAGAAAACTGAGACTCAGAGATGTTTTAAATCTTACCAAAGATCTCCCAATCTTTATTGTGCAAAAATAAGACTCACTTGAGGATGCTGTTTTACATAAGATGGGGGTGCTTGGGCCCTATCCCTCGTGACTCTAATTTCCTAAATCTATGCATGTTTAACAATGGTCATCTGCCCAGGTGATTCTGATGCCCTAGGTTCACAGACCACATTTTGAATAGCCCTGCATCACCCCTTGCTTGGCCCTGGGGAGTTTACAGTTGGATGTGGTTAAAGACATGCTGCAATTAGAGACCAGCCCCACGGGCATAAGAAACAATGTGGTGTAGACCAAAACCAAAATTATTTCAATCAATTTTACTTCATGGGAAAATCAAGTCTGTTTGTAAAGATGCAACTTAGGACAAAAGAATGACCTTTCTGAATAAATCATAGATATTAGATAGTTGGGTTTTTAGTCTATCTTTTGCTTCTTTTTTCTAAATGTACAGTCATACTTCTGGTGGGAAGGACATCTCTTTAGTCAACACTTTTAGTGAGTTGTTCTCCACTTAATCAAGATTCTATTGTATTGGGACTTCTTTTGTTTGCTTCTTTTAAATAAGTTTGTGGTGTTTGTGCTTCTTAATGCTTAAATATTAATAGGACTTAAAATAAGTCCTATGATTCTGTTTATGTACATAATATACAGAAAAATACATGTATAATATACATAGTAATACATAATATACATAAGAATATATAGCTTATGCCTTTAATGATAAAATATATAAATGGTTGTTAATATTCGCTGGCGCTATCATTTTAAGGAGATTCTATGTAATTTGGTTCTAATAGTAGATCTAATTGATGCTATGCCAGGGTTTCTCAACCTCTGCACTATTGATATTTTGGTCCAGATAGTTCTTTACTGTGGGGAACTGTCCTGTGCATTGTGGGATGTTGAGCAGCATCCCTGGCCTCCACCTTCCAAATGTCAGTAGCACCCCCTCCGCAGTCGTAATACCAAAAATATCCCCACACATCACTAAATGCCCCAGGGGGCAACATTACCCCCCAAGAACCACTGTGCCATATCCTTTTTATCATATCGCCACCCTTTATTAATGCTGAATAAAAGTGCATTTTTACAACTGTCAATGCCTTTAGTCTGTCCAGAGACATCGAGCCAGTTTCAATTTCACCTACATTTATAAAATTGAAACAATTTTGAAATCATCTATTTTCAATCCTTACAAAAATATCCTATGATGACCACTCAAAAGATCAGACTCAGAGAGCCTTAAAATGAGTCCTCCATGGATGAGATAAACAGTCACCAAAGAAAAATCCCGGCCTGGAATGCGTATTTGAGAGATGAGGAACAGCCAGAAGCACATCTAGGCTGTGCTGGTGAGCTTTGGTGTGCCTCTTGGGTGCTTGTTTATCACTTTGTGGTACATGTCCTGAGGGTCACAAGGTGACATTGACCTTTGTGTTCATGTCTTGCCGCTCCTATGGTGTCTGATGGGTGAAGGTGGGTATGACGGGTTGACGCTTCCCCAGATCACATATCATCACATTCACTTTCTCCCCAATGTGCTGGTGTTTTTTTGACTCATCAACAGGCTCTGTTTCAAGACTCTTTCATAGCAGCTTATTCAAATCCAGAATACTCCATCCCACATATACACAGCATTACATGGTTTGGTTAGGTTTCCAATTTAGTTTTAGCTCATGATGTGCCTGATTCATTAGACCCTAGATTGACAAATATTAATTCAGCGGCAATTAAGTGCCAGGTACCGCCTTGGATACTGGGAGCACCAAGGTGAATAAGCCAGACAAGATTCTTGCCCTCCTAAATCCAGCTGATATATATATATATTAATAGCTTCTGGTGCAGGCTCCTAGGACCGGGTCTCTAGCACGTGGGTAGATGCCATGTAAATATGCAGGCAAACTATAGCCGGTGGGCCAAATCCAGCCTGCTGCCTGTTTGTATGACCTGCGAGTTAAGGACGATATTTACATTTCTAAATGGTTTTAAAAAATTCAAAAGAAGAATAATATTTTGTGCAAGTAAAATTATATGACTTTAGAATTTTCATGTCCATAAATAGAGTTTTATTGGAACTTTTGTTTACGTAGGGTCTATGGCTGTTTTGTGCTACAATGGCAGAGCTGAGTAGTTGTGGCAGAGACCATAAGACCCACAAGGCCTAAACTGTTTACTATATATAATTCTCTCTAATTCTATGTTGTGGGAAAAGTGCTTTTGGAATTCCAGTCTTGGGACCTCTCCCACTCAAATCAGTGGTGGTACCTGTACTATGAAGCAGCACCTTAGCATCAGGCAGAAGGGAGATAAGAATCTGATAGGAAGTCAAGACCTACTTTTCGAAGTGTCTGGTAGCATACCCTCATCTGAACTCAGGCCCCTTCACCCCAGCAACCTCCGTTTCTAATGCTCCCTCCTCCTCATGGATTAGTTTCCTATTGCTGCTGTAACAAATCACCACACACTTAAAACAACACAAATTGAATACTTTACAGTTCTGGAGGTCAGATGTCTGACATAGGCTTCACTGGGCTAAAATCAAGGGCCACATTCCTTCTGGAGGCACTAGGAGAAAATTTGTTCCTCACCTTTTCCTGCTACTAGAAGCTGCCTGCAGTTCTTAGCCCATGGCTCCTGTCTCCATCTTAAAGCCAGCAGCCTGGCACTTTCAAATCTCCCTCTCTCCCCACCTCTGCTTCCATCATCACATCTCCTTCTCTGACTCAGCCACACCTGCGCCTCACTCTTGGTAGGACCCTTGCGATGACATTGGGCCCACATGGACGATTCAGGGTAGTTTCCCCATCTGAAGAACCTGAATTTAATCACATCTGCAAAGTCCCTTTTACCATGGAAAATAACATATTCACAGGTTTCTGGAATTTAGGTGTGGACATCTTTGGGAGAGATATTATTCTGTCAATCACACCTCCTAGTAACTCCATACTGTACTTCTCTTTACCTCTGCAGAACAAAATGCAGGCCGAGGGGCATCTCTCAAAGTTGGATATTGAAGTGGCTAAGAGTATGGGATTTAGCTTCTAACAGTGTCACATTCGAGTCAATTTTTTTGTTGAGTGAAAAAAAAAATAAGGATTATGGCATCACTCCATTTGTTTAATAAAAGAAAGCAGGAGCATGCTTCCTCCCAGGTGTCCTGTAAGCTCAAGTTTTGTTTCAAAAAGTAACATCTTCACTATTATGACTGTCATAGAAATAGCTTTGTTCCTGTGGTAGATTTACATCTTTCTTTGGTGGCGGAGCACTTATTGAATTTTCTAGACTTACTACAGAGCAGGTTTATTACAATAAAAATGAATGATGGAGGTGCAGACTCAAACCTGCCTCATATCAAGCCCTTGAGCTCAGTGGTTCTCAACCCTGGCTGCATGGAAGAATCAATCAGGGAATATTAGAAAATATGAATGTTGTCTTAGCTCAGAGTGCCATAACAAAATAACCCCAGATGCTCTCTCTTTTAGCTAATAATCCCAAATCCACCAAAGGAGTTTAAAAATCTAAAAAGTTAAAAATCATGGGCTGAAATATATAATGGACTGAAAGAAATTTAAAGCGTCACACTTCACTTTTTATTATGCTGAGTGAGGTCATTTGTGAACAGTTTGAAAAAAAAACATATATTACTTGATTGTGTTGGACTGTTTTAATTGGGAGAACAAAATGAAGGCTCAAGAAAATATGTAAACTGGCCAGGTTTTGTTTTGCCAGACTTAGGAATGTGTTTTAATTCTATTTTTTCAAGATAAAATATCATTTTCACCATGTCAAAAAACTTGAACATCTTCCTTCTCCTCTTCTGTTATTCCCAATCTTGGAGATTACTGTTACTATCTGCCCAATTACTCAAGCTAGAAACCCGAGAAGCATCCTAGATTACTCCTTCTCTGTCCCCCACTGCATTTCATTTGTCCCCAGGCATCTATGTAGTGCTATCTCCCATGTCTGTTCAAATTGGAATCAGCATCATACCTAGCCCAGAGTCTTTTCTCATCTCTGCATCTTTGACTTGCTCTCTCCTTCAATTTCTTAAGAAATGTGTTTCCAGTCATCTTCGCCATGTGCAAATTTGCTTATGTTCCTCCCTTACTCACAGTTCCTGAATGACTAGCTATCGCCTACGGAGAGAAATCTAATCTACCTTGCATTACCAACAGAGAAGCCCTACAGGATCTGGCCCTGACTTCTGCTTGGCTTCCCCTCCTGCTGTTTCCCTCCTTCCAGCCTTGTAATTTCCCGAACAAGCCTGTTCTCTCAAACTCATTTGCCTTGGCACCCACTGTTTTCTCTAAAGTTGCTGTTCTCCTTGGCAAACCCTTACCCCTCTTACTCAACTTGCAAGTCTCTATTGAAACACGACTTTCTCTATAAAGCCTTCCTTGATCTCTCAGATAAATGGCAAAGTCTTGTCCCCCCCCAGGCTTTGTACTCTTTGAGAACAAGGACTGTGTTGTCATCTTAGTAATCCCAAGCCTACTTCAGTGCTTAGAATGAAATAGGTGTTCATTAAATATTGTTTGAATTAATTAACCAGGAGGACATAGGGAATAAGAACAAAATGTTCCTTCAAGGAATTGGTTTATTTCAGTCATAAGCTATAGTTCACAGGTTGGCAAACTATAGCCCACCAGCCAAACCCAGCCTGCCACCTGTTTTTGTAAATGAAGTTTTATTGGAATATGGTCACACTCATTTATTTATAAATTATCTGTGGATACCTTCACGCCACAAAGGCACTGTTGAGTAGTTGTGACAGAAATCACATGGCTTATGAAGCCTGAAATATTTACCATCTGGCCCTTTATAGGAAAAGATTGTCAAAGCCTTGCTATAGATAATTAAAATCATTGGAGGTCAAATTTTTAAATGCTTTTAAAGAATAGGTATGTAATTCTATTTTTTAAATTTAATTATTTCAGGGTATTGTGAGGGTACAAACATTATGGTTACACTTTGTGTCTTTGCCTCACCCTAGTGGGGGTTAGAGGCATGCCCTTCCCTGCTACAGTGCTCCCTGTGTCCTTTAGTAGCGGGTTTACCCCCCCACCCCCCTAATCCCTGGAAAGTATTACTGCCATGTGAGTACCCTGGTGTTCATCAGTTAGTTCCAATTTGATGGCAAGTACAAGTGGAGCCCATTGTTCCGATCTTGTGGTGCCTCACTTTGGATAATGAGCTTAAGTTTAATCCAGGAAAGTATAAGAGGTTCTAGATCACTGTCGTTTCTTATGATTGAGTAATATTCCATTGTATACATATACCAAATTTTAATAATCCACTCATGAATTGATGGGCACTTGGGTTGTTTCCACATCCTTGCAATAGTGATAAATTGT
>CAUYSK010076218.1:0-31748 GCA_963575035.1 Avahi laniger
GAGGCTGAGGCAGGAGGATTGTTTGAGCTCAGGAGTTCAAGCCCAGCCTGAGCAAGAGCGAGACCCCGTCTCTACCAAAAACAGAAAGAAATTAATTGGACAGCTAAAAATATATAGAAAAAATTAGCCGGGCATGGTGGCGCATGCCTGTAGTCCCAGCGACTTGGGAAGCTGAGGCAGAAGGATCGCTTGAGCCCAGGAGTCTGAGGTTGCTGTGAGCTAGGCTGACGCCACGGCACTCACTCTAGCCCAGGCAACAGAGTGAGACTGTCTCAAAAAAAAAATATTCTCATAAGCAGTGTCCCTGGCATGAATCTGAGGAAAAGATAACTCATAAATTGACAAATGAACGAATGAAAGATGAAGTAAGGGAAGGCGCAGGGATAGTTCTAAACAGGGAGTGGCTCTCAAGGTCAAGTTCTGTTTCACACGGGCTTTGGTAAGAAGTAACTGTTTTGGGATCTCCTCCACCTTGCTCCATTGGCTTACTGCCTCTTAGTAGGAACAAGTGAGGGTAGATTTGAAAAGATTCTAGAAGCAACTAGCTCCTTCTCAGGGAGGACAGGGATATCTTTTTATCAGTTGTCCTCAACTGAATTTTAGATGGTGAGTTTGACAAACCTGCATTCCAAACGGAGAAGATATTCATACCTACAGTGGGATTTTATCAATGGCTTTGCCATGTTTAAAATAACTTATTTCCTCTTATTTTACTTTCTTGGGAAACACTACTTTTTAAATTTTAACCATGATTATAAAGCATATCAGGTGCTCTGAGATGTCTGGGAGCGGGCGGAGGCAAAAAGATCAAATGTCTGTTGAACAATGAGGGAGGGTCGGACTAAATCTGGGGACACCTTCGTTGCATTAATCTGGCTCCAGGACAAACAGAGGAGTTGGGACAACAATTTATAATTTATGCACAACAGGACTATAGCCTATTTTGCTATTTCCTTAAACAATAGATATTTAGAGATAGGCCTTATTATTATGCAATTTCTTGTAAACTTTGCTCTTCTTGATCATAAAACATATTTTCCAGAGTGATTTTTAGACCATTAAGATGTCTATTAGATTTACTTTGAGGAATTGGGAAAATGTCAAGATAAATAAAGAAATCATACATATAGGGCCCTGTAACCTGGATGATAATAAGAAATACAATGAGAAAAGTAGAATTTTTCTTTTATTTTCACATCTCTTTACTTTGGATGTTCAAAGTCATTGCTTTGAAGTGGGGCCTTCAGAGAGGAGATCGGACAGATTTTTCAGACTCTCTGGTGGTCTGAGAAATCCCATTGCACGCACAACTCCTCAATCTGTTGGCAGAGCCAGCTTTCTGATGGCCTTCAAAATGAAGACACAGGGGTCTTTTAAAGTTGGTCCTTCAAATCCAGCTTGAGAAAATAGCTCTCCGCCTGTTCTGCTCAAGGTCTTTAGTATGTTACAATGCTTTTGCTCAAAATGTACCACTGAGTTCTTCATTATTCTCCTGGGTTATGTGCCTGCAGTTGGTCTTTCTTCCTTGCCTAGAACTGATATAAATCACTCGAAATTGCATGTTGATCTGATCTTACTTTATGTTTCAAAGAAAAATTTCAATTACATTGAGCTAAATGTCCATCTCATTGCTCAACATCTAATTGATACATTTCTCTGTGACACAACTGTAAGATTTTACTGCACATCACAGCTAAAATTACCCAGGTCTCTCAAACTCTGCATTCATTAACTGATTAATTATGACAGGTGACATTTAGGTTAACTTAATTTGTAGTGCTGGAGTTCTGTGGTTAAAGAGACTGTCTGTGTTTGAGCAGCACCAAGATTCTGTAGAAAATGATACTTTTCTGCTCACCGCAGTCACCGCCCCATATAATTTCTTCTTAATTCGTGAGATATTTGCTTCTGATATTAAATGAATATAAAGTGGAAAATGAATGAAAATATGGTGCAGGCAATTTACAATTTTCTCTCCATAACGCCATTCCATTTTAACTCAGATTTCGGGTCCCTGAAGGCAAAACTAATGGACAGTCTGAAGAGTTAAAAAAAGTACTTTAAAAATAGGTGATTTAGTTTTAGGCCATTAGTAGGAAAATATGTTTATAATTTATTTAACCTTTGAAATATGCAGATTCTTCAACTCCGCCCATTTCTCAAGATTCTGACTAATGTCAAGTTATTTCTTTGCTTGTTCAGAGCTGCGTGGTGCTCCTGTCTGTCTGAGCCCGTCCTTCAGTGACACTTAGGATCACCGGCCATGTAGGTCTCGTGTCTTGGTGAACATGACTGCCTTTCTTTTGCTGTGACCGTGTCCTTCTACTGCTACAAAGGTTTTCTGGAACACGGAGCTAAAGCTCTGTGGAGAATGCCTGAGTTCTCTGTGCCTTCTCTCCACCCGCCCGCTGTCTCTCATCCTGCAAGGCAGCAGCCCTGCTTACGCAGCATGGCAACGGAGCCTGTCTCCCCTCGCATGTGCGTGTGCATATATGGGATGGAGAAGATGTCCAAGCAGGATAAGGGCACAACCATCTGTGTATATGTGTGAGGTTTATGAAGCAGATGTCTCAGAATGACAGTGGTAGCCGGATGCGGGGCGGGTCAGAACGTGCGATAAACACACTCATCCCCAGGTCAGTCTGGCCAGGAAGCCGACCCTGGGAAATCTGCTCATGGAGCCCTGTGAAGAAGGCTGTGAGTCAGGCTGTTTTGTTTATTTTTTTTATGCCACAAGAAGTAAAGTAAACTAGGTTATAAAAACACATTTTATTGCATTTTGAGATTTTTCTCATGAGCAAACTATGCCTTTTCTTTTTCTCATTTTGTGTGTGGTTACCATAAAGAATTTGAGAAGCTGCACAAATGCTCAGCAGGGCTTTGCTCTGTCCCTGTCCTTGGCGGGACTACTTTATATTCAGGTCATTCTGTAGTTCAAACGAAATGTCAAGACTGGCTCCTTATGGAGCATATCTGAATGACACTCGAGCTTTTTGTTACAAAACAATGTCCAATTTTAGCAAAGTAGCCTCAATGCCAAAGCCAAGTCTATAAGCACGTTTACGAGGGAAATAATTTTTTCAATGTTTGCCTCGATTCCGGGGGAACATTTATGCACATATAATAGCCCCCGCATGTTTGATGTTATAAACAAAAAGGGAGGTCTCCTTCAAAATGTTTCTTTAAGTCATTAATGTATTGCTTAGAATGCACGCAATGCTTTAAAATTCTCATCTGCCAAAAAACTTACGGGAATTCCATCAGCACCAGGGAATCCAGAAACGCCTCTTGCTCCCTGCGAAGAAAGCAAAGAAACTTAATGAAGGCCAAACACCCGCCACCCTGCACGGAGCCAGAGGAACATCACAGAGATCCGTACCACGTCTCCTTTCGGTCCCGTTATTCCAGGAGCTCCTCTTTCACCTTTGTCGCCCTTGCGGCCCTGCAATCCTGGGAATCCTTGCAACCCTGGTGGCCCGTTGTAGCCCTGGGGGCCCACTGGCCCAGGCTGACCCTGTGGGAACAACATAGGTTCAACTTCCACAATTAATAACGATAAATACGAATTTTCAGTTACGGTTACTTTCGAAACTACAGGCTTCATTCTCAAAGAGCTGTAATCTTCAGAGAACATCGCAGGTAAACACACTACCATCTACTGCCACGATAGCTATTATAGATGGCAATTTCTTGCTAAAGAAAGAAATCATAGAGTTGCAGAGGAAAAAATAATAAATGCGAAAAAAAATTATCCTAAATTATTAAAGTGATGTTATTGTGTAATGCTAATATTGGGTTGGGTTTCTTTTTAAGTCTTTTCAGTAAAAACAAAAGTTCCAAACAAATTTCTACAATTTTATCTGTTTTTCTCAATATAATGTATACAGTAGGCATGGAAATATATATTGCATCCAGATATCAAAGTGACCACCAGATGTTTAAGAGATTAGGTAATCTCTCCTTTTGTCCACACACGGAAAAAAAGTAAAGGGTTTCCGAAATATATAAAAACGTATGCCCACACTCATTGGAATGGCTACTGTTATTTTAAAAAACCCAAATTAAAAGTGTTGGTGAGGATATCAAGAAATCAAAACCTTGTGCATTGATGGTGGGGGCGTAAAATGGTGCAGCCGCTGCGGAAACAGCATTACTGAGCCTCAGAAAATTAAGAAAGGGAATTGTCATGGTATCCAGCAATTCCGCTTCTGGATATACAACTCAAGGAACTGCAAGCAGGGATGCAAGCGGGTATTTGTACCCCCTTGTGCATGGCAGCATTATTCAAGGGTGGAAACAAACAAAATGTCCGCCAATGGACGAGTGCACAAACAAAACGTGGCACAACCACACAATGAAATACTATTCAGCCATGAAGAGGAGGGGAGTCCTGACGCCTGCTACAGCATGGAGGAACCTTGTGGATATCACGCCGAGTGAAAGAAGCCAGTCACAGGAGGACAGGTATTGTGTGGTTCCACTTATACAAGGCAGGCAGAATAGCCAATCCGCAGAGGCAGAGGTAGAATGGAGGTTGCCAGGGGCTGGGGAGGGGGAAATGGGAAGACAGAGTTTCAGTCTGGGGAGATAAGAAAGCTCTGGGCACTGATTGTGGTGATGGCTGCACAACAGTGTGAATGTATTTAAGGTCACCTAACCTTACACTTACAAATGGTTAACATGCTAAACTTTGTCACATATGTTTTAATCATAATAAAAAATTTAAAAAATAAAAATAATTTTAAAAATAAAAATACATTTAAAATAAATTTACCATAACAAAACATTTTAAAAAATGAACAAAGGAAAGGTGGAGGTTCTCTCTCCCCTAATGGAACTAATTCTTGTATAATATTACATTTATATTCTAATCATTCACAGCTTAGCCCGAATGAAAAAATATGTGTCTTGATCCCTCTCTGGACGAATGAGTCTGTTTATGCATACAGAGCCTTTACTCTCCAAAAGCCCTTTGCTTTGACATTTCAAATTCCCATCTTGCCCTGAGATCCGGAGAGACCTGAGCCATTTTTCTAGTGTCTTGCTCCATTGCCTACAGGCAACCTTTCCTGTAGAAATTGCCCCGCTGAGAAGCAGAGGCCTTTACAGGTTGTTTATAACGCCGTCCTGAGCATGCCACACAGCTGAGGTGCAGTATAACCTCACAGAGGCATCGGCGTGGAGGGGCGTGGGGAGCTCTCGCTTCCAAATTTCATTACCATGCCTACCTGCCAGTCCCCTGAGGTGTTAGAAGCCAGGTGCTGGGGGAAGCGGAGAAGCCTGATTCTCCGATGTGGAAGATATCCGTGCAGGTTAAGGTTGTGGTTGGTAGATGCGATTAAGACAACTTAGCCCAAAGCTTGAAACCTCTGCCCATCAAACCAAGGCGTGTTGGGAAAGCTCCCCTGGGCCCGCATCTGGGCCAAAGTCTGAGTGTTAAAGACAGTGAGTTCTTCTCTATCCAAGTTTTCCAGAAGAGTTCTGTCACTGCCTAGGTCAGCAAATACTCAACTGGGGTAGCCTGATCTCAAGCATGGTAAGTAGCAGTGAAGCCAATGAATCTCAGCTGTCTTTGGAGAACATTGTAAAAGTCAGTTTATGGCCACTGTGTTTCTTCCCAGTTGAGGAGAGCTGTGGTGATGGATAGATAGTCCAGACCTTGCACACGTGTTACCCAGAAGCTCATTCTATCTCTAACGTTCAGTGGTTTTATCGTGCTGCAGTTGTTGGGAGTTTGGGAATAAAACATGCTTTGATTCTGATTTTTATGGATCTTTCCCAGTTGTGCTCATTTTTGCTTTGTTCATAGCTATGCTAGAATATAACTGTCTTATGATAACACACCATGCCATAAAGCCTCAAATTCCCCCAATCACGTTGAGACTTAAGGTTTGTCAGTGTTTACATTGAGCATCTTTAGGGGGATAAAATGTTCCTCAGTAGTCCTGTCATTTTTATTGTCCATAAACTACATGTCTATCCAGTGGGATTATTTCATAGAGCCAACTAAAGGGGAACATGTACTGCTAACCAAAAATGGAATATGTGTGTCTTGATGATGAAAAGCCACATTCTTGTCTTGCATTCATTAACCTTTCCTCAGTTCCCTTTGATGGGGGAAAGTGACTAACCCCATCATGTACTAATTTTCCTTCCATTGTCAGTAAACTTCTTTCTAACCTTTATTTCCTGGATGGGAAGTCTGACTTTTGGAATAAAATTCTAGCCTTTCCTTTTCTGAAGCATGATGTCACATTTTCTTTTTATTGAGGTGAAGTTCACATAACACTAACCATTTAAAAATGTACAATTCAATGGCTTTAGTACATTCACAATGCTGTGCAACCACCATGTCTTGCTAGTTCCAAAACGTTTTTATCACCCCAAAAGGAAATCCCATACCCATTAAGCAATCACTCCCTGTTCTCCCAGCTGTTGGCAACCCCCAGTCTGCTTCTGTCTCTATGGAGCTCCCTGCTCTGGATACTTACATAAATGGAATCATATGACATGTGACTTTGTGTGTCTGGCTCCTTTCACTTAACATAACGTTTGTGAGATTCATCCATACTGCAACATGTGCCATACTTCATTCACTTTTATGGCTGAGTAACATTCCACTGTGGAGACAGACCACGATTTGTCCATTCATCTGTTCTGGGGTGTTCCTTCCTTTTGGCTACTGTGAATAGTGCCGCTATGAGAATGTATGTTCGAGTGTATGCTTGAGTCCCTGTTTTGAATTATTTTGGGTGTATTCCTAGGAATGGAATTGCCCAATCCTATGGCAATTCTATGCCAATTTTTTAGATATTGGCAAATTATCTTCCAAGGTGGTTGTACCATGTCACATTCCCACTAGCAATGCAGGAGGGTTTCAATTCCTCTACATCCTGGCCAGTGCTCGTGATTTTGCACTTTTTTTTGGTTATGGCCATCATAGCGGGTGTCAAGATCAACACTCCATCATGAGCTTTTGATGGGATGGAACACTCCCCAAGATTCAGTCTGGCTTCTGTGCTGAGGAAGCGCCAGGAGTCTGGGGACCATGTGAGGTAGCCCTGTTTCTCCGGGGTGGAGTCCTCACTCTTGCCCAAATATAAACCCTGCATTGCTGGCTGCACACACGTTTACGTCAAGGCCCAAGGATGCCGCCAGTAATGCAGCTTTGGTCACTAGGGCTGGAGGTTTCCCGAGGATATCCTGCCTGTCAGGGAAGTCTGGTGTGTCTATAAAGGGCAGCTGGGAGGATCAGGTAGATGCAAATGATTTTCCTTTGTGCTAATCATCATCATCATCAACGTCCATCCTCTTCCTTTCCTTTCATAATAAGTGACCTTCGACATAAAAATTACCCCAGAAAGAGTAAGAGTCTGGTTTTAAATGTCTTCGCATAAATCTCAAAAGCTTCTATATTTCAAAAGCTCTTAAAATTCCTCCAATATCCTTGATGAAATTGTTTGCACAAAATATTTCTCACAAGCCAGCAGACATTCTGGGAAGATATAAGACCAAGTATCCTGTCCCCCCGCCCCCAGACTGCCACAACACACAATGCAATTAAGATAGATGTACTTCCTAGGAAATAGGATCATGAAAAGTATCATTTGATTGTGTATCTTTTGGGACAAAGTGCTATTACAAATGTTAAAGATGGTCTATCTCATTTTGTCCCCAAGGCAACTGCATGAAGTGACATGAACTCCATGGGGAGGAGTGACATGAACTCCATGGAGCCCAGGGAGGACCAGCATCAGGGGCTGCTGCACACACACAGCTCTGGGGAGCTGGCCGACTCCACTCTCGATACCCACAGCGAGGTCTGCACCAGCATCACCTGGGAGCTTGTTAGGAACGCAGAGTCTCAGGCCAGGTCCTAGAATACCTGAATCTGCATTTAGCCTGGTCCCCAGGAGAAGATTCCTCTGTACATTACAGTGTGAGAATCGCTGTGAAACAACACCCTAAGTCCTTTCCTGGTGTTCTCAAGGGAGGAGGTAGGTATATGTTAAGAGAAAACATCTCTTAAGCTTGAGGTTTGGAGATCAGAAGAAAAGTCCGACTTACTGAGTCAGGCAGAGGAAAAAAGAGTATTTATGTTGGCTAAATACTATTTCTAATTAAAATTTTCTTGGCCTTATGCTTCAGTGACATCTACAGGACAGAATACATTTTGATCATCGTTAGGATGGAGGGCTGCACACACATTGCCTTTCCCTCTTTGAAATCACTGCTGGCGTCTGTGTGGGACACCCAAGGTCTGTTTTGGAAGCTGTAGTCTGAAAAGGCAGATAGAATGAGTCCAGACGTGAGTCCACATTGCTCGAATACCACGACTGTGGGGAGAGTGCACTTATCCAGTCCCGACACTCTAAGCTTTCCCGAATCGGGGAATTTCACTTCTGAGAAAAGGGGCAAAATACAATCAGATATGGGCACATGTGGAATAGTTACAGCTTCAGACTTTCAAACAAATGTAGAAAGATTGATGATTAATCAGCGCCTCAAGGAATTTCGCCTCACATTCATCCAACCCTGAGGTGGTGCCTGTTTCCATTCATAGCTTATTAACCTGAAAATATTCCTCGGGTAAGGGAGTAAAAAGAGTTTCATTTATCAGAGAAGGACAAAAAACTGTTTCCAAGGATAAAACCTGCTTCACTGCACATCAGGATTTTTAATCTACAGTACAGTACTTTCCTGGTAGAATAAGAATGAGCCTTTCATGACTTACTGGCCGACATCTGAATAGTAGGAAATCCCTTCTGCCTAAGCTGACTCTTCCTGTCTCACCTTTTATGGGCACCGGCGCCCACCAGACACCCATATCCTCCCCGTTCCCCAGGGCGGACCCTCCCCCTCCCTTCCGCAACGTGTTCCAGACGTTCATGGCCAAAGGCGGCAGCTCTTGGTGATCCTTGGGGAATTCCAACCTAAGTCCCAGTTAATTTCTATGAGCTCTTGGCCACACGTTTGAAAATGTGTAAAAGTCCCAAAAGGCAAAATTAAAAATATTTATTGTTCTTAAGGATGATCAGTTAGCACTTGTGAGCAATTTCTAGATCACTCTGGCAGGATGAATTAGTAGCATATTCCAAGCTAACAATAAATAATGTGAAGGTTAGTATTTGTACAGTGTATCACACATATAACTATCAGTAGCCTGTTCCACGCAACAAAGCCAAAGCTGATGTTCAATCCGACATCTTCTACCCATATCTTCTTATTTAATACATAACAGAACATTAGTCCCACCCATGGGCCCTCTTCTATGTTAAGGATTTCAGTTATAGGAGGTTGAATTATATGGACTCTCAGAATTTCTGCTCTCCAAAATGTTTTGACACAGATTGTAATATTAGCGTCAATATAAATTACATCCACGTGCAAAAAAAAATTTTCACCTTTACGTTGCTCTGTATATAAGCATTTACTCAAAATGGATATAAATGTAAGAGCTAAAGCTGTAAAACTTCTATAGGAAAACGGGGAAATCTTTGTGACTTTGGATTAGGCAAAGATTTCTTAGATAAGACACAAAGATCATAAGCCATAAGAAAAAAGTTGGCAAGATGAAAAAGTTTGATTGTCAAAATATACAGTTAAAAGTAAAAAGGCCGGCCACAGACTGGGAGAAATATTTGCAAAACACATATCCGATAAATGACTTCTATCTAGAATAGATAAAGAACACCCCAAACTCAATAGTAAGGAAATGAACAAGAGAAATGAAAAAAAAAAAGGACAAAGGATTTGAACAAACACTTCACCCAAGAAAATACACAGATGGAAAATATGCACAAGATGCTGAACCTCACCCGTCATCCTGGACAAGCAACTTAAATCCGCAGAAAGATGCAACTGCAGCCCACGGAAATGGCTAATACACACAGGAGACGCTGGCATCCCGTTCGCTGCCAGCAGGAACGCAAGGGGCTACGGCCACTGGCACTTTGGCAGTTTCCTAAAAAGTTCAACATCCACCCACTCCAGGACCTGGCAATCCTAGTGGTAGGGACGTACCTAAGAGAAAGGAAAACCTGTGTCTACCGCAAGACCTGTATGAGAATGTTCAGAGTGGTTTTATTAATTTAGCTAAAAGCTGGGAACAGCACGGGCGCTCACCACTGATGAGCAGACAAACAGACTGAAGTCGTCCACACCGTGGAGTACTAGCCAGCAACAGAAAGGAACAAAGTGTCCGATGTGGGCAACAGTAAGGCAGCGGCAAAGGCATTCCGCTAAGTGAAAGAAGCCGGACACCAAAGGCTACACCCTGTCTGATCCTGTGTATGTGACTTTCTAGAAAAGGCAACATTAGGGACACAGAACAGATCAGCGCCGGGGGCCAGAGGAGGGGGGCGGGACTGACTGCAGAGGGGCCCCAGGGAACTTCTGGGGAGCAGAGCTGCCTTGTTTCAGGATTTTGGTGGTTGGTACATGGCTGTAAACACTTGTCAATATTCACTGAATTGTATGCAAATTATGCTTCAATATATTTCACCCAAAAGCAAACAAATAAAAGGGTGTTGGGAGACACTGAGATGAAGAAGACGCGCCCTGCATTTCATAGGCACGCTGGGTTACGGAAAAGATTACGTCAGATCACAGCCTCTCCGCGTATTCCTGCCGGCGAATTCACGAGAGAATATTTAGAAAAGGAAGAAGAGTGTACATTTTTAAAATGACATTTCAAGAGAACATTTAGCCAAATGCTTTTTAAAGATGTCTGCCAGGGAAATGAATAATCTGAAGAAACCGAGACCTGGTCTTCCTTGTCTGGAATCTGGGCTGTGTGAGCACGACGCTGACAGAAATGGGAACGGCCCAGGCTGCAGCCCACAGAGCAGCACCAAAGTGGGTCAGGCCCAGATTAGATTCGGGAGTGACGGAGACGCCCAGGGTCACCGGTTTCCACTATGCTTGCTCTCCACAAAAACCCAAAAGCCAGAGGCTGCCACCTATAATTCTAAGATGCGATTATGTAGTTTTCTCTGAAAGGATTTGACTGGGATAGACGCACATTTCAGAGACACTATTACACAGTTTTACCTGGAATGACTTGACTTGGGTGGATTCGGATTTTCAAGCAGAGAAAAAAATGGGCAGTCTCCTATTCCTCACCCAAACGAGCAGTAAGTCTGAAAACCTCTGCTCCTTGTTTTAAAAATAGGTGGTACATGGGCATCACACTCAATGGCTTTTAGCCCAGATTTTTTACAGTCTGGATGTGATTTTGCCTGGCACATGTTGGAAAAGTTGATTTTCTGGGAAAGCTTTCTATGACCTCTGTGCTTTTAGCAATAAATACATTTCATCTGCCTGGCTGTGAGTTCCTGCCTCGCAGAGTCACTTGATTTCCTAAGCCTCCCTGTCCTCTGCGAAACTGTGCAGGCTGAGCGTGGCCGAGGCCAGCCTTGGGTGCGCAGGCTGGGGCTGCGGGTGGCCCCCGAGGGGCAGAGCGCACCGGCCATTGGGCCTCAGATGAGTAGGAAATGTTCTACTTCAGCGCCAGACAACACAACATGCAATGAGGGCGAACGCAGCACCACTGCCGCACAGCCTGGATATCGTCAAGAGTTAACGGTTCAGGCGAGTCCTGCCTACACTTACGTGATTAGAGAGTGACAACTGGAGTAGGAGGCAACTACTGACGTACCAGAATCGTGAAACCACTGGTAATTAAAACAGTTAAGTTATTATTTATGGCCTCGACTGTTCATTTCCATGTGCCAACTGTGCGTGCCAATATTTTACCGGTATTCTTAGGTCATCTTCATGCCCAAGAGCGTGGCGTGACTCAGAGCAGAGACCGTGTGTTCTCACAGCTCCGTATTTCTGTCCTCACCCCCTGGGGCGCTCGCAGGGAGAGGACTGCCGCGGCCCCGTGAGGGCTGCCCACGGAAGGCAGTGAGAGGAAACGCTACCATGGCGTCCTCTCTGCTGATATTATTAATATCACATAGGCTGCCAGTCATCGAGAGTGACATTTCAGTATCTCTGGCATGGACCAGAGACGGCACCAAAGTTATATCTATTTTGCGTTTAGACTAAACAACAGTCACGTGAAAGGGAAATATTCTCGAAGTCAGCATTATATTGAGCTGGTTCTGCTATGAAAAAACAAAACAACCCACCGATTGGCCAACTAAGAAAAAAGGTTCCAAGCAAGGGTGGGTTTCGCTCTGGCTGTGATACACGGTTTTTTTCCCTCCCTGTTAGCTTTATTTGAAATGTTCCTTAGTAAGACATGCTTTAAATAGAGCTCCAAATTCTCTGCCACTAGAAAATGCCTGATTACTATCACTTTCCTCCTCCTCCCTCCCCTCCTTATCTGTTATTTTATTTTAGTTTCATTACTCCTTTAAAAAAAAGATTTTATTTTTAAATTTAGGTACAATAACATTCACTTCTTTTGGTGTGTCATTCTGTGTGTTTTGCAAATGCAGAGTTGTGTAACCATCACTGTAACCAAGACGCAGCGGCTCATCACTCCCAAACCCCCGAGCATCCCCTCTGTAGTCAAAGGCCCCCTTCCCCAAACCTCTGTGAATCCCTGATATTTCCCCACCCTCACAATCTGCCTTTTCCAGACTGACGCAGAGATGGAACCCTGCAGTATGGAGTCTTGCATCCGGCTTCTCTCCCTTGGCACGATGCATCTGAGATGCGCCCAGCCTGTTGTGTACCAACAGTTCGCTCCTGTGTCTTGCTGAGTAGTTATCTATTGGACTCCACTACCCCAATCTGTTTATCCATTAGCATTGTTTCCGGTTTTGAGCGAATGTGAACTAAGCTACTATAAACATTCATGTATGGCTGTTTGTGTTGACACATATGTTTTTGTAAATATCTAGGAATGGGATTACTGGGTCACATGGCAACTGTTCAGCTTTATTTAAAAAACTGCAGAACTGTTCTGCAGACTGACTGGGCCGTTCTTACTGCTGCCGGCAATGAGCCTCACATCCTTGTCGGAACCTGAGGTCCTCGGCTTTGTTCTCTTAGCCGTTCTCTCAGTAATAGGTGTGTAGTGGTGAAGCATTGTGGTTTGAATCTCATTCCTTTTTGTTCCCACTGATTTCTGCATTTCTGTTGATCCTAGGTCCAGCTCAGAGTCCGATGTTTCCATGTGTAACGTCACTGTCCCTAGCTCTGCACCATCCTTTTGTGATGAGGACACATGCCCCAGCCTCCCTGCCGGTACCGTGCATACCTCACACCATGCCTGTTTGCTCAGAGGACCGTGCAGTTCACTCAGAGCCAGTGGGAGTGTGATTCTTGGGGCGTCTTTCCTCTTTTCCACAAACAACCCCCACAGTGTGAGTCTCCTTACGGGAAGAGGCCTGAGAGGAAGGGGAGCCGGCATGGAACAGACATCCAGACCCGACAATGAAAAAATATTTCCTTCCGTACAGAAACTAAAGAGAAACTCAGCTCCCAAGTTCTTACCTACAGTATGGATTCATTTTATTTTGCATAAATGAATATTCCCTTCTCATACATTATGATACAAGAACAGCCTCTGTCTTCCTAATACACATACATGAGCCTCACTCCCTGCCAAGAGTCTACAGGGTATAACAGCCACTTAAAACGAGACCAGTGCAATATCACTTTTCACATTCATCTCTGCTCCTCACTGATAACCTAGGACTTTTGCAAAGCCTTCATCCAATTTCAGATTTGGGCCTCAGAGAGCACCTGGGGTGCTGAGAGGGGTCGGGGGGCTCAGTAGCAGTAGGACCCCCTCCCAGCATCCCCTCCCCCACCTCTGAATCAGGTCAGAGTTTAACAGGACCCCCAGGCCATCACTCTAGGAGTGTCCCTGTCCGGCCCTGGCTTTGGCTACTGCCGATGCATCCTCTGGGGAGGTCTTGGACCCCATGGGCATAAAGGATGTGACCCAGAGTAGGTTCTGGGGACAGTCTCCCAATTCCACAACCAGATCAGCTGCTCCCTGCTTGCTCCTGTCACAGCACACTGCATGGCACTGTCCCTACATTTCATGCAGGGCCACAAGGCTCTTGGAAGCAGGGACCGCTCCTCATTTACGCTTCCGTCCCCGCTGTTCCTCTCAGCATCTGACATACAGAACACGCTCCATGAGTCCGCTGAGTGAATGGATTAAGGCACTGCTATTTACCCCACTCTGCCTGACTCCAAAATCACGTCCTTCCCACACGGCATTTCTTATTTTGAAGTCATTTTCCTGACCATTATAATGGCTCCCTGATTTCTGAAGCACAGTGTCAGTGGGTGACACTGTGGAGGCCCGTCCTGCCCTTGTCTGTCCCTCTTCAATGCCCTAAGGCACCTTCATGGGTCAGGAAACCTCTCATCCACAGCCTCAACTCTTCCCCGCTCCCCGCCAGCCCAGTGGAACTGCTGACTGTTGGTTCTGCCCGATCATCTGGCTTTATCTGTCCGCATTATCGCAGAGAATGTCCACCTGGCCACGACAGGGAGCCATAAAGAGGGAGGCTGCAGGCTCGTGGAAAGGAGGGCTGGTCCCACTAAACCCACGCTCAGCATCTGATTAGATAAACAAGGCATTGTCTGCCGGAACCAAGGTCTAGAAGGTGAGGCAAGGATTCTGGAATGCGAGGACTCCCCCCTCCCACCCCCAGGAGATTGAGCTCTGCTAATGTTTGAACCAAGGGTTTCAGGGACAACCGTCTGTGAAAAGCCAAACATACTTAATCTAGGGGAGGTACCCTGACAGGCTGCAGAGAAAGGGGGGGTGTGTGCACATGTGGGACTGTGCAAAAGCTATAAAATGAACATTTTCAGTGTTTGCTGGATATCTCTGTTTGAAAATCAAATTTTAACTTTACACCAACAAGACACCTTCTTAGCACCCTTTGTACTCTTGGGTGTGAGGAACCTCGCGGGTGCACAGTCCTAGTGATCAACACTAGGTGGCACTCTGTCGTGCGCTTCAGGAGCCAGAGACCCACCAGCCCTGATCAGGCGCAGATTTGCAAGTGGCAGGACTGTCAAAGATTCCGACGTTGTGCTGGGTTACCAGGACTCATCTCAGTGGGGCAGAGAGCAGGTCCCTCATTTGTCATGGGGAGCTCACTGCCCATGGGGAAAATTCTGATGAAAATTTAGACTGCAGAATTTCAATGATGTTTAAAGAGCATTTCAAGTTCCATTTTTCTTTTTACAGGATGGTTGAACTAATTCAATTATTAATGCATTTTATAATTAATGCCCTTCCTTTCCACTTGCTTAAAGGAAAGTGTCCTAATTGTGTGTATTGGTGGACCAGTTAGACTCAGACCTACTGCAGAGGTCCATGAGATAGTGGTTTCAAGTTGTTAGATCTGATTGCTGCATGGGACTCCATTGTGATAGCAGCTGACATTTCTAGACTCCAGAGCATTTACTGTTCGGAGCACTTTCCAAAAGTTCACCTATTTAATCCTTACAAAACCTGTGTGAGGTGAGTACTGTTATTATATCCATTTTACGGGTGAGTAAACTGAGGCTCAGAGAGGTCTGGGTCACTCAGCTGGTCTGCAACAGAGCAGTTCATATCCACCTTTTCTAAACAGCTCTACAGGGCATTGTCACTACATATAGGAACTTCCCTTGAGGAACACAGGTGACTTTAGACTCTGAATATATCTTTTCTACTGATATTCCTGAAGCTGTAATTAAGCCAAAGGCAGATGGAAAAATTGTCTGCAAAAATGAATGATACATGGCTGGGGTTCATGGAAATCACACAAACCCAAGCCACCCACAGTCCTGCAGAGACATTTAAGAATGCTGCTTCTCTGCTGTAATCCACTGCTGCTCAATTTTGGCCATTTCACGGCTCATTAATCTCCCTCCTGCTAGAAAGTGACCGGGGCAGAAAGAGAAGGTGAAACTCAAAGGAGTAGATTGACTCTGTTACTTTTTAGCAACTCTGGTCAAAAGGTATGTGGAGAGGCCCCAGGGCTGCAGGCCAACACACTGCTAAAACACTCTGGGGAAACACAGGCATATCTCATAAACTACCTTTTCCCTGGCTTCCCTTGACACATTCGCTGTTGAGGAAAGGCTGTATTGGAAGGTTTTTCTAAAAGCCTGTGGAGGTTTATGCATGGTAAAAAGACTGAATGGATAAGCATTTCCTGAAGCAAAGACTCTAGCTGGAACTTTGCGAGAATAAGCTTGCAGATCCAGGGAAGCTGATGAAAAATCAGGTGAGCACCTTGGAAAAACAAGTTCATCCAGGGAGCAGAGGCCATCGTGGCCGAGAAGATGGGTAGGTATGCCTTGGAGTGCTAACCTCAGTGAGGAGCTGGACTGTGAAATGGCAGAGCCACCGGCCCTGTCCCAGAGGCAGACCTCCCCTGGAGGGTGTTCCCAAGAGAGGAGGAGAGCTCAGGAGTGCTGGGGAGCAGTGGGGTCAGAAAAAGGTGGAACTAGTGGCCGTTCGGTTTGTGAAGGAAATGAAAGGGACTTCTCATTTAATGTTGGGGAAGACATTAGGAAGACAGAGGAAGGTAGGGGAAACAATGAACAGATGACAGGTGGTAACTTAGGAATGGGACAGTCTTAGAGAGGTGGCTGAGACAACAACACTGGTGGCAGAAGTCTATAAATCAGATGGTGAGGGGAGCATCGTGTTACTCAACCCTAGGGGCTGTCCCAGAATGGAGAGATTATGGTGGCCTACTCATGACTGGGATTATATTTGTTTAGCGCTGGAAGACACCCTCAGGATGTTACAACCACTTTAAGGTACCTAAATGTATTTGACACATAAAATTATAACCTTGGGAACAACTCCCAGAGAAAAACTCGGCTTAACTTTGAGCACGACACTACAAGCCCTCCGTGGCCTGATTAGTTAGTGGCGGAGCAGCCGGCGTTCTAGTCCATTGATTTTCATACTCTGTGTTGTCCTTGAAGCCTGATATTGGGAAGATTAAATGCAGACAGTAAAAGCCAGATCAAAATTTGGCTTCCTTATTTACATCTTTAAAAGTATCTAATATTTTGGAAATCGTCCCACAAAGAATTTTTGCCAAGATATTGTCCACGACAACACTGGGTGCACTGAGGGCAGCTCTGGAGCTACTGGCCAGGCAGACTCCGCGATGGCACCGTGCGGCAGCCACAGGTGGTGTGTGAGCTGGGGGCTCTGCCCACGCTGGGGTTACTGTTTTCTCCCCACTTAACCATGGGCTGGGCGCTCCATCATGTCTGACACTGCGAGCAGCTATCTGGACATCCCGGACTTCCTTCCTAAGACTCCCTGGTTTGCAGTGAGTATTTGGACAGACACTGAACACACATCCGCAATTAAAAAAGAACAACAAACCACGAGAAATTGATCTTTTTTCAGTCTGGTGGAAAGATAATGGATGGCTCATTTGTCCAGACATGAAACCCGGGGTCCTGGGTGAGAGGAAACCAAATGACATTAACGTCCATTCCAGAGAAGTGACTCAGCTGCTGCCCTGTTCTCATGACATGGGGGGAAAACAACCTCCAGAACATTCGTTTTTCTTAACGGCATTTGTTAAAAGAAAAATAAATAGCAGCTTTCATCCACAAGATGGAAGGCAGCAACTGAATACAGCTGCACTTCCTCCTGACATGCTTCTCCTGCACCCGAGGTCCTGCAAGGTTTTGTGGCTCAGTTATGGATAACTGAGCAGAGATGCACCAGGCGCATTTGATGGACAGGCAGCGATTATGGGGAGAGTTAGAACGGAGAGCCAGAGAGGTTTGTGATCACCATAGTGATCCATTCTTGCTTTTCTTGGGGTTGAACATCCATATTGAGATTTATCCATCACAGAGTAGGTGCCCAGCTGCTTAACCCACAGTGTCTTTGTGAGGGTCTCGTGTGCATCTACATGGGCTGCCTTGATCTTCCGCTACTTTGCCTGTGCTGTGCAGCCAGGCAGGGGCAACACAGAGGGGTGTCTGCAGTTTTCTCTCCGTGCTGTGCCCGGCCTCATGAAAGGCCACGCCCTGAAGCTCCACAACTCTCCTGACGTCACAGCTGAGTGTGGCTTCATTACCTTTCGGGAAGTGTCGATGACACCGCCCCCATCGTGAGGCTCTGCCAGCCTCAGGACCCCACACAGCACCTTCCTGTTGGAAGGGGCTCCTCTGCACACCTCCGACCTCCTCACCTGGCCTCCTTCCCTACTGCCTTCTGTTAAAAGATGGCTTTTCTTTGGAAGTTTCCCGTAACTCCCTCCTCCTGCGAGGCCCGTAGGTTGGATCTCGCTCACTCTGACTGGCTCGGAGGGCACTTAGAGGCCAAGGAGTCCCAACTCCCCACGGGACGCCTCTGTCTAGAGGTCTACAGATACTTCAAACTCAAAGTGTTTAAAATCAAACGTGTGGCCTCATTTTCTCCGACCCTGCTCCCAGCAATACCCAACAATAGCAACGACACCCCCGTTCCCCTCCCTTCCTCCGCCACTGCTGCCAGTCCACAGCCGGCTCCGGACCCCGAGATGGCGGCGCCGCGGCTGGGGCCTGTCTGCCCGCTGTGCTGCTCTGGCCTTTCCTCCCCATTCTCGGTGCTCCCTGCTAGGGGGCATCCTCACTGTCACCCACTCTGATTGCTGCAGTCACCTCGGAACGTGACTGCGCTCCCTCCCATCCCTCTGCAGCCTCCACGTGCCCTTCATCCAGACTCTGACACCGAAGGTGCTCTCATGCCACATTCTAACTTAAAAATGCTGAGCCCTTCCTGTTCCCAAAGCTCGAGGGAGACACAACGCTCTGGGCCTCCCGCCGCGGCACCCTAGTCTCATCTCTTGTCCCTTGCGGCCTCCACTGGGGGATGAGCCCGCCTCAGTCCTCCTTGTGCAGTCCACGTGCCCTCCTTCTCGTTTCTCTTGTGTGCTATCACTCCTCCCGCCCCTTCAGTCTCAGGCGGACAGGGAGCTTCCCCCAGCCAAGTCACTTCTATACCTGCCTACCTGTCCTGGAGGCCGGTGCTACACCTGCGCCAGAGAGGGTGTTCCTGAAGGGCTGGATTAATTGCAAATGAAACTAGACATCAATTATTAATATTTGCAATTAATGCCATCCTTCTCCATCCCCACCTGGTTTCCAGGACAGATTCCAGCGTTATGGAGCGTGGCCTCGTAATCACTCTGCCCTCTTCTCCAGGGAGGTTGTCGGGATGTGCAGTTGGATACCAGTGGCCCTTTGCAGGACATGCCCTGGCATTAGAAGACCCTGCTGGCCCCTGAAGCTTACTGAGAGCAGTGGAAGCCTCAACCCTTATTTGCCCTTCAGCAAGCAAGATTTAATTAGGCAGTTTACTGGTCTGCAAGTGTTTACTAATCACGAAAGGAATTAGGACCACTCCTGAGAACACACACACACATATATATTTCTTAAACTTAGAAAGTGTGAGGAATATGTAAAGAAGAAAAAATACATGAGAGAAAATAAAATATTATTAATAATATATGAACTCTATTAGAAGTTAACTTCTAGAAATATAGTAGAGAAAGCATCTTGGCTTATAAATTACAGTCCCCCAAATAAATCCAACCACTAAAAAACCAAATACATCTAAATTTCTGACTAAATTACAGTTACCTTAGAAGCTCACCCTCAGTGATGGCGACTCTCCCTGGGGTGTGGTCCAGGACGGACCTGGGCTTTACTTACATTAGAGCAGGTTGTGCAAGAGTGAGCTGCTCTGTGCATGGAATCGTATGCAGTGTGCTCCTGCTAATTTACTGGCATGCTCCTGCTTACGCTGTACCTTCTCTATGCCCAGACAGCATGCAGATCCTCCAGGCACACGTGGGGACCACATCCTGCCCACCTCTCCCTACTTCTGTGTGGATCAGGGAGGCGTAAATGTCCACGGTGCAGCGTATCAGCTTCCACAGGCCCCTTGCATGTTTCCCTGATTTCAGGCGGACCGCTGATTATGAATAACAATTCCCTATCTGGTTTACATTTGGGAATTATGGTTGATGCTGTCATAGGATTTGCTTGTGGTTCAGTTTGACAGTGATTTCCTAGAGCCAAATATTACTCTTTGTCATGCAAAACAGTAGCACGTTCTTGGAGGCTACGGCTCTGACATGCCAGGAAAGAATTTGGGAGGCAGATACTTGACCACTTTAAGTTTTCCCTCTGATAGTGATTCAGCCAAAAATGATCTCCAGCTGCAAATGGGCCACTCTTCACTCACCTTCCTGAGTTCAAGCCCAGAGACCACAAAAAAACACCGGGCTGATACCAGCAAGGTCCTAGGATGCTGTCTCACAACACACTGGAGAGCACAGAACCAAAGGCCATTAGGTGGCAGGCAGAAACATTAGTCTCTCTCCCCTCTTAAAAGACCCCAGAAACCGAAAACGAAGAGAAAAAAATGAGGTGACTTCAAATGATATATAAACTATTCAACTGGGACTTGTAAAGTTCCATAACCGCAGTTACCACCTCTTAACCAAAAGGGCACCTTGCCTGCACCTCCGCAGAGCTGAGCATCAGTGTACGGGCCTGAACTGCAGGGTGGGCTCTGGGCGGTGCAAGCCCATTTGGGGCAGACACTAGAGTCCTCCAGCCACTTCTCCTGTCCAAGTTGTAGGAACCTTCCGGGCATGAGCTTCCATGCCCTTCCAGGAAACCTTCAGGCATTTTTGAGGAAGAGCAGAACCTTCAAATAGGAGTTCGGACCTGAAGAGCTCGACTGGGCTAAGGAAGTTTACCTTAAAAAGGCAATGAGCTTAAATAAGAGAAAGCTAAATACATCAGCATTGTATTATTTGCTACCCTGTACTCTCTTGCTTTGACAACAACTACTATGGTCTGAAATTCTTACGTTGAAATCCTATCCCCAATGTGTTGGTGATAAGAGGTTGGGCCTTTGGGAGGTGATTAGGTCTTGAGGGTGAGGCCCTCATGAATAGCATTAGTGCCCTTACAAAAGAGGCCCATGGGAGCATGTTTGTCCCTTCCACCTCATGAGGACATAGCAAAAAGGCGCCACCTCTGAGGCAGAGAACTCTCCCCAGGCTCTGATCCGCTGGTGCCTTGGTTCTGGACTTCCCAGCCTCCAGAACTGTGAGAAATACATTCTGTTGGATATGAATTACCTAGTCGAAGGTATTTTTGTTAAAGCAGCCAGAAGACAGTAACTGATTCACAGAGACAGAGTTTTTAAGATCTTCTAGGCCAAGAGAATCCTTCAAAATATAAGTGGGTGAAAACAGGTTGAATTGAGTTGACTGGGCCGAGCATAGCAAAGCCCGTTTGCAATGACACCGAGCTACTTAGAAAGTAACAGAGCTGAAAGTTTTTCTAAAACAAAATGACAACTCTGAGGAAGCTTTTTAAAAATAAGTTTTGTTTGTCTTAATTCCTGTGGGTAGGCAAACATACGAACAAAAACCCACTGTCTCTTCTGAACATGGCAAATTAGGTTTTCTTGAATTCACACGGCAAACACCTTCGTGGAGTGTTTGACACATTCTGCTTTAATCACATTATTCTTCTTTTTAAAAGACACGGATCATACTAAAATGTGTTGGTTTGATTCCCTTGAGCAAAGTCAACGCTAACACTAAGAAACCCACAAAACTGACCCTCATCTACAAAGCAGATTTTAGTTCTGACAATATTTCTACCTATAAACGTGTTCTCTGCTTTTTTTCCACACCTGATCAAGTCAGTAAACGATACCCATCCATGGAATAAACACACGGGGACGGAATTTATACTCAAGGGCAAAACTGAACAACTGTTCAGATGGGACAGTCAACTATAAAACTGAAAACTGCTGCAGCCAACTCAATGGTTAGGAAAAAAGTTGGAAATGTGTGGGTGTATTCTCAAGGTCTTAGGAAAATTCCGGAAGTCCAGCAGATGTTTTTTGTTAGCAGGCCCCAAGAGCTACATCTTCTTCTTTTTTTTAATTATAGGTTTATTTATGAAACCATTTTTCCTCTTAAATAGTTGTCTGCTAAAACTTACAAGATGGACTGCCGGCCAAAGTGCCAGCCCCATGTGTCTTCGTCTGCAAGCTGGAATACGTGCACGTCAATGTGAAAACCCCACGGCAAGCAGAAATCTAAGTCGATCATTCTAAGTGCTTTTCAGAATAACTCTTTCCTCTTATTTACTGAAGCTGAATTAGAACTTTTTCTTTCATCGATTGTAAACAGTATAGTCCAGGTTTCAGTAGTGACCATGTTTTTCCTCCTTTGGAAAAAGATGTAATAGTCACAATAATAATTTTCCTTTTTTGTGTATTTTTCTAATATAAACATTAGTAAATGAGAGTCCTATTCAAGGATTCAGAAGTTAGTGAAGAATATTTATGACATTTGGATTAAATTAAAATTCTGTTCAATTTTAATTTTGAATACATGTTTGAATCCCCCCAGGACAGTGCTTTCCTGACCATTGTTTTGCTAGCCGGCCTTTGGGTTACAAGGCTAACCGTCAGCTTGCTCAGGGACAGAGATCAAAATTCTCATTCGATTGAAGTTTCAAAAGCCATGAAGTGAATTCATGTTCAGAAAACATCTAAAATTTTATTTAAACTTCTCACGTGTTCACGAACTTCTCTATAGACAAATTGGTCTCTAAAAGGTTTATAAAAGAGTAGGCGTACATAACAGAATATATTTTATGAATGAATTGAAATGGAAGTTACTATCCAGGCTGGCCAGCTAACAAGCTTGCAGAAACCACCAGCATAAAAAACCTTGTGAAAGTTTAGAGACCCAGCTGGCTGTGTGTTTTGGAGTATTTGTCTGATTGCTACACATGGTTACTGGATATATTGTGAATATGGAAAACATTCAAGAACATTAGATTCTCTTGGCCTTGTGGTGATTACTCAATTCATCAAGAATTTTAATCAAGCATCTTACCGAAGGAACTTCTGCGATGATCAAGCTACGGAAACCATGACCAAAGCAAGCCTCACTCACTCTGCCTCCTCTTGCCCTTGAAACACAATGCGTTTTCCCCTCTAAAAAGAGCAGGTGGCCTCTCCTGCTCCTGCCAGGAAGACCATGGGGAGCAAATATAATCAGATTAAAAGAAATTCGATCAATGGTTTGGGGATTTACATTTTAAACATTTTCATGGCAAGTCCTCCAACTTTTAAATAATTTTTGAAAAGTTCCAGTATTTCCACCTCTTTCACAGAAGTGGATGGAGTCACCCAGGGAATGGTGCACATCTGGAGAACAAGAGATTTCACAAGATCTAGGCTCAAGTCAACACATTTGTGTTCTGTCATCTGTGGGAAAAAAATTGGTAAAGTGGTTCAGATATGCAAGACTTTAGGTCTGGGGCCAACCAAACTCCAACAGCCACTTTAAAACCCTGTTGTGGGCCGGGCGCGGTGGCTCACGCCTGTAATCCTAGCTCTCTGGGAGGCCGAGGTGGGCGGATTGTTTGAGCTCAGGAGTTTGAGACTAGCCTGAGCAAGAGCGAGACCCCGTCTCTACCAAAAATAGAAAGAAATTAATCGGACAGCTAAAAATATATAGAAAAAAATTAGCTGGGCATGGTGGTGCATGCCTGTAGTCCCAGTTACTCGGGAGGCTGAGACAGGAGGATTGCCTGAGCCCAGGAGTTTGAGGTTGCTGTGAGCTATGATGATGCCACGGCACTCTAGCCCGGGCAAGACTGTGAGACTCTGACTCAAAAAAAAAAAAAACAAAAAAAAAACCAAAAACCAAAAACCCTGTTGTGGGTAAAGCTAGACTTTCCCTTCATTCCCAGGCCAAGGCAAGAAGGGACCTCGCTTTTGTCCAAAATGCCAGCACTAACATGTCATGAATACGCAATGTCTGTCAGGGTCCTCTGGCTGTTTTCGGAGTGTTATGTCTCAACTAGGTTTTTAACTTCATAGGCTTTGAGGGTTTACGGGAAGAACATGTGTTATCTTCACTCTGCACAGTCTCCCTTGGTGACCTGGGACCGTGGTGTAACCTCAGGCTCTGCATCGATAAAGGAGGTGTTTCTGTAAGATCCACGGCTGGCTCAGGGAAGATTTGATGCGTGTGCGCTACATTTTCTTTGCCTTTCTCTCCACCGCCCTTCCATTCCCTCAGCCTCTTTCCTAAACATAGTTACCACAGCACTGGGCACCAGCAGCTGCTAACATACGAATTCTCTTAATGTTAATGCCAATAAAAAATTCTTACAGCTAAAAACTGGCAGGAATTTGTGGTTGATCTTTTTTGATAAAATGGTCTAAGTGAGCCAAAAAAGGTACAGTTGTATATAATTAAGGCAGAAAACAGTTTTTAAAAAAATGAATTTGGTCCAGAAAAAGGGTGTTTCAAAAAAAAATCGACCTAAATTGATTTGGTTGATGGACTAGACGACGTCCGACTCTGACCTGCCCCTGGGCTGGATCTATCTGACCCTGTACATAGCCAGCTGTGCTTCTCATTCCATCTCTAAAGCAAATGACAACTCCCAACTTCTATCTCTGATCTTTTGTTTATTTACACTTACTGATGTCGTTTCAACAGGCGGTTGAGTTTTCTGCATAATAAATATGCATTCTATTATTTTTAGTTGCACTTGAATAAATATATTTCACACTGTGTCTTTTCCCCCCTTACAGTGAAATGTAAAAATAGCAGTAGAAATGACCAAGAAGAAGGGACAATAAAAGAAGAAGGAAGAAGTAGCAAAAAAAAAAAATCCTTTTTTTTTGGTTCAGATTTTTGAGCTTCTCTAAAAATAGCATCAAAGCCCTTAATACACTTAATGTCATGGAGAGCTGATCTCTCTCGCTCCAGTCTGCATCTGCCTTGAGTGTCCCCAGGGCGGACACCTTCTTTCCTACATGGGATACAGCTGCTTTCCTGCAAATATTCGCCCATCTCTTCAAACCATTAGAGAGCTGTTAAAAGTTTAACTTCCGAGGACATTTTTACTGGATTCAAAATAGCACAGATACATTTGTGACTCTAAAAACATGGTGTGAAAGCCTCCCTCTCAGTGTCCTCTCACAGCCCCAGACACAAGCTGATTCTTCTCCCGCCCTCGCTGCCCACGCCCTCTCCTTGTGCCCACAAAGGCCTATTCATCCACGCGGAGCTGACGCGACCGTTCCGGGTCGCCGTCTGCCTTGGTTTGCATGCTCCATCCTTCCTTCTTTCTGCTACATCACTTTGCAAGTGGCAGCCCCGTTCAGAGCCAACACTTTTGGCCTGCAGTTTTGATTTACTCCAAAAATGTCTGCCTTGCCAAGATTGCGAAATATGCCACCTACGATGTTCTTAAAAAGTTGAAAATAGTTCAACCGCTTATTAATGGAAAAATAGGCATCCATCACTAAGTGGAGATGAAAAATGTAAATTCATTTTTAAAGTGCTCTTTCAACATTTTTTTCCCCTAATCAAGCCTGTAAATATTAACAACTCAAAACCTGAAAGTCTGTTCGAAAAGGATGGAGGACACCAAGTGACGGCTGGTGGCACTGCGAGGGATCCTTTGGGCTCGGCGCTGCCCACGCCGCTTCCCTGTGAGACTTGTGTCTGGCAGAACCGCTGTGAAGAAGTCCAAGCTCTTCTGACGCACTCGTAAGTAAACAGGCTGTAAAACTTATCTTCAGACAAACATCAGTGGGGGCGGATAAACAGTCGGCCAGAGGAGGTTTTCCAAAAAATCTCCGACTGTCATGTAATATTAACAGGGCTGTGCTGCGGGCTTGGCAGGCTCGCCGCGGCCCGGAGCACCGTTATGACCAAGGATGGTAAGTGGCTGGGAACGGACTCCTATTAGTCACGTCCGTGCAGCCTGGGCTCTGCGGAGGGAGTGTGCGCTCAGGGCGGGTGGAATCCAGTGCTCCAGCTTGAAACAAAAGTAAAACCACAAAACATTTGCACAGCGACCTTTTCTCTAAAATCTGTCCGTGTGTACAATCTGACATGTGCAACAGCTGAAACATATGAAAGAAGACAGAGATTTGTCATTCACGGTAAAGAAGCAGCAACTCTAAAAATCGATGCTGATTTTATTTTATCATTAGAGATTGGAAATCACCTTTCATTCTTTCCTCAGAGGATAAAAGGGTCCATTTAGTTATTTCTATTAAGATTTTGAATGGCTTAATTTTAGACTCTCATATAATTTAATTACAAGATGGTCAGTATTAGCATTAGCAATGGCAAAGAAAAGGGTGGGGTGCGTCTGACATTTCACTAATGAGAACCAAGGAGTCACGAAGGCGTGTTCTCCAGAAAATGCACCGGTTCCACGCCACAGACCTTCTTGCTGGCCAGATCCCATGGCTCTGGGAGGTTTTCCAAGCACAGAACTCCCTTGCCCCAGGTGAAGTCCAGAGCAACTCCATCCAAGGGCCACTCCGGGAGAACGTGGGGCGAGGCTCGGCCTGGGCACAGTTCCCCATTTGCAACCCGTGCTTGTGCGAGAACCATCTCTACCCTCTTACTTCAGTATCAGAGAAACTTCCAGGTGCTTTCACAAGCACTGGGTTGGTTGTCAAAAATCCTTCTCAATCTGCATGATTCAATGGCACAAACCCCCAAAGGCAGATTCCCATTTAAATAAATACAGAAAGTCCACACCAGCTCGGCAATCGCGACAAACGCACCGCACTGACCAGGGTGGTAAGCCGGGGCAGGTGCATGGCAGGAGGGTATAAGGGGCGCTCCCGCCACAAGTTTCTCTGTCAATCTAAACTGCTCTAAAAATAAAGTCTATCGAAAAATAATAGAAGGAAGCGAAGAGCATGTTTAGTTTATTTCAACCTCATTTTCACAAGGACATTTCTCGTCCTTTGACTCCTGTCGTGTTCCATATCCCTCGAGTGGAGTTAGCAACAGACTAACTTTCACATCTGCTTTAAAAGCATCAATAATGACAGATCTTGTTGAAGAAAAAATTTTAATTATAAACAAAATGTCATATTTAGTTGAATATAATGATCATATCTAAAAAGGCGAAGTGAAAATTGCTAGGGAAATGTGCCACATTCTCATTTGACTCTGCACCGTGAGGTGTGGGGCAGGGGTGGAGGGAGACCGGCTGACCCCACAGGCAGAGGTCTCCGCTGCCACCCTGCCGGGCGAGCTGACACCATGCGCCTTTACAGTGAGCATCTCTGCACAATGAATGAAACCATCCTATTCAAAGACTGTTCTCTTCCATACAATGGGGCGATCACTTCATAGAAAGTGCTCAAGAGAAGGAG
This sequence comes from Avahi laniger, assembly GCA_963575035.1. Lineage (NCBI taxonomy): Eukaryota > Metazoa > Chordata > Mammalia > Primates > Indriidae > Avahi > Avahi laniger. The sequence continues at coordinate 27,191 of CAUYSK010076218.1, forward strand.
GAGTGGCTTGTTCTGACGCTGACGGAAGCTGGCCCTGCTGGGCTTGCTGAGTGAGACACACCACCGGGTTCCCAAGCTGCCCTTCCTGAGGTCTTTGTGGGGGGCATGTTGACTGCACCTCGCCGTCATCCTACTCATTGATTTGAGATCCGGACCTTCCAGGAGGAGACAAATCTCCACTATTTACTTCCCGGCACTGGAGCCAACCCGTGGAGGACCAGCGGCTTTGCACAGAACGGAGCCCGCTAGTTCTCCAGGCCTCGGTGCACCTATCTCTCCCTTCATTTCCAGCGAGAAGCTCTGGCTAATTCGACATCTGCCAATTCCACGAGATCTTTGTTACTTGGTTTTTGAGTTCGTTATGAATTGACAACCACATCTATGTGGGCCAGCAGTGGGAGTAGAGGGCAGGTAGGGGGATACCAGGTGTCTGTGCAAGAGCCTGGATGGGCCAGGACTTGTGTTGCACGTTTTGATGATCAGATAATGGGCGGCGGCTCATTCTCAAAAAGACGAGTATTCCTCGACTAACGCAGGAGAGGTACCCCTCCACCTGCAGTCCGCCAAGGCTGAGCGAGGTGTGGCAAACTGCAAGGAGGGGCCGGCTATCTGAGCACTTGCCACAGCGCAGGCTGGGGGGTGGCTGTGCGCTGAGATGGCTCTGGTGTCATGGTGCACGCTCGGAATTGGGCACAGGTCAGCACGGCTGCGTGCAGTCATGCAACCCGTGATGAGTTTCGGATTTGCATCTGGGGAACGTCCGCAGTCCAGGATACAACGGCACTGCCTGGTGAAGACCTGTGACCCAGAAGTGACTGCTTCTCTCTCTGTCTGTGAGCACGTTCCCTCGCTCATCCTGCCCTCAACATTCAGGTACCAACAGTCCATTCCACCTCCACTGCCAGAGTCATCTTCTAGAAGGTCCATCTGGTCATGTGACCACCTAGCACTCTCCCCACACCCCTCCATAGGCTGCGCCTGCAGCTCTCCAAGCCCCTGGGGGCCACCTCGCTACAAAGGCCTCTCCTCTCCTTCCTGCCCACGCCAGGTCTCCCCAGGCCCCCAGCACGACCTCCCCTCTTGGCATAGCTGCAAGGTCAGCAGCTGATAAGTCACCTCCTCGTTCGGGGGCAGCCTGCAGGCTCTCCCTGCAACCACGCTGGGCTCCCCGCCCTTGGCCACTGTCCTTGGCTTCGCTTGCGTGGTCTACTCCTGTCCCAGAGTTCTAAGCTCCCTCTTCCCCTCCACTGACTCTCTCTCGCTCTGCTCTTTCTTCACCCTGGAAACCCTCTTTTCCTCTCCTCGGCCCACCACTGCAGCCCTTCTGCCCCCAGGTGCTCCCGGTCTCCTCCTGCTGCCCTCATCCTCTTCTGTCCTTGTGTGGTCCAGGCCTCAGTGTGCCACACCAGGGTCACTCTGCTGTTCCGCCTCATCTTGACGCTTCATTGCCAGCCCTCCCGCCCTCCCACAAACCCCGCGTCAACCACCGTCCCCTGTGCCAGGGGAACGCGCAAGAACCTGCAGTGGCTCCCCATAGTCTCCTGCCCACCCCTCAGGCATCTAAAGCCCCTCCGCTGGGTCACTTCCCTCACTCCTGTCCCTGTCCCTTTGCTCACGCCCGGTCTCTACCTGGGATGTATGTGCTGCTCTCTGGCCCTGATCATTCCAGTCTAGATGTTTGCTTTTTATTTTTTTTTAAATTAATTTCTACTGTTCTTCTGGTCTATGTTACTCAGCTTAACACTTAACTGTGGTCTAATTTATTTCTTATGTGTTAATTTAGTGTCTTTAACTAGACTGTAAGCTCCTTAGGGCAGGAATATTTCTTTTTCTTAACTTATTTTTATTGTAGTAAAATACATATAACATAAAACTTACCATTTTAACCACGTCAAGTGTACAATTCACTGCCATTGAGTACATTCAGTGCTGTACAACTATCGCCGTGTCTATTTCCAAACTGAAGCTCTGTGCCCATCAGGCAATAGCTGCCCACTCCTCCCTCCTGTAGCCCCGGTACTCTCTAATCGACTTTCTATCTCTGTACGCTCCAGATAACTCCATATGACTAGAATCATACACGATATGTCCTTTCGTGTCTGGCTTATTTCGCTTAGCGTAATGTCCTCCAGGTTCATCCATTCCTTTCTAAAGCTGAGGAATATTCCACTGTGTGGGCAGACCACATTGTGTTTATCCCTTCGCCTGCTGGTGGACATGCGGGCTATTTCCAAGACTGCGAAAGATGCTGCTATGAACAGCGGTGTACGAATGTCTGTTCATGTTCTTGATTTCCGTTCTTTTGGATGTGTGTCTAGAGTGGAACTGCTGGGTTATATTGTAATTCTATGTTTAACTCTTTGAGGAACAGGAGCCATATTTCCTACATTTGCATTTCTCTACGATGCCTAAGACTGCTGAGCACAGGGGGTGGGAAGGCAGTGGGTGAACATCTAATGTTTTATCATGAGGTGGCAATGGAAGTGCTGCCAGGGTGCTGGGTTAGAGCCAGCTGACACGCGGCAAACCACCAAGCCTTTCTGTGCCTCAGTTTCCTTGTCTTACGGCGGGGGGGGGGAATAGCCACCTGCCTCACTGGGTAACTGAAGTAATTACATATATGAGTTAATTACATACACACACACATATATGTAGCAAAACAGTGCCTAGTACGGAGTAAGCACTGTGTGTTTTCTGTTGTTTTACGATTATAAAATACCTATTTGCCAAACTATCAAGGGATTTAAAAGATCCCTAATCCAGAGACTTGTGGAACACACACACACACACACACACACACACACAGGTAAACCATGGGTAAGTCTAGCACCAATTCTTATTTCATGCTTCTGTTGTCTAACCTGACTCTTCTGCATAAAGATACAGAGAAGGAAACCCTGGATACAGAGGGTGGGAAGAAGATGTGACCAACACCTGCCCTGCTTGAAGGTGTTTACTCCGAGTGATGCTTTGGGAAAAGAGACTTTGACCCTCACTGTATCTGAGGCATGTAATAAAGGTTTTTTTCCTCTTTATAGTAGGATTCTCTTGAAATCGTCTAGAATTATAGCACAGAGTGCAGCTGAAAATTGAGAAATTAAAATCCAATACTAAAACCCTTATTACCCAGAGAACTGAAATACTTTTCAACAGGAATATCATTTCATTTTCTGTCGACTTACATTATCCTAGACTATATTCATAAAAATAGTAGTCCTAACATAATTTCCACATCCAAGCATTGCCATTTCTAAACTCTAATCTTTCAAAATTATTCTTGGATGGGAGAGCAATTTAGCATTATGAAACTAAACCAGTGAAAGATTCAGTTTGATATTTTAATTTTAAATTTCTCTGAAATAGTATTAAAATGAGCTCATTAGACAGCTGAAAAAGCTCAATTTTACCTTACAGAAGAAAAGCACAGGAGATTAACTTTATTCACCGTGTTCCATGAATCTATACTGCTAGGAGGGATTTGAAACCAACCTGGGGGCTGCTGCCTTCAGCACTACCTGGGGCAATCCTCCCAGATGGGCGACCCCAGGGGAGATTCCCGACATCACTCATTCACTTGGATATTTAATACATCACTGTGGAGTTCCTGCTCCAGGCTTCTCTAGTCCTCAGTGCCTGCACTTCGGGCTTCCCCTTCTTACTCCCCACTGGTGAGGACGAAGATCAGTGCCTTATTCCCCGTCTCTCAGCCCTTCCTGCACTGACAGACTTACACAGTTTTTCCTTAGCTTTCTCTTGACATTAAATTGTCTCATTTTCTCTACTTCTTTATTCTAGGACTTAATTTACAGTTAAGAAAAGGAGGAGGACAGAGGACACCACAGCAGACCAGATGGTTTCCAGGACAGGAAATATCCAATAACTATTCTTGACCACAATTAGATAAGTGGGGGAGGGGATTCTAAAGCAAGGGGTTCTCAGGCGTCCCCTGAGGAAACAGGAATGAGACAGGCCTTGCACTAAATATGGTCTTTTTTCTGCGTAGGGAAGGGGATATCTGCTGTGCAATACATTTTTGGGCAAACCATTCACAAGCGTTCTTCACATACTAAGGGGATGCACATGCGGAGGGTCCGGAAGAGCCCCACAGACCCACGACTTTGCCTGTGACCTTCTCTTCTCCCATTTGCCCTATTCATCCTGCGTCCTGGTCCGTTTAGACTGGGGATGCTCTGTCCTGGTTTCCTCCTCTCCGAAACCCACCTTCCCCCTGCATCTGGGAGATAAACACCCAGCCCCACTGCGTTTATCTTTTAATTATGGTGTCAGGCCTTGAGTTTCCTTACATTCCTTTGAAACGTGAGAGGGGATAATAAATAAAATAAATAATCCTTTGGACTCTTCCTATGGGCTCTTTTTAACCCGCAGAGCTATTGAACTACTTGTTTTCTCGCTGCTTCTCTCTCTACTTTTAAATTCTCACGACATACAGCCCTGACTTTCAGTATTGCTTTCAACCTCTTCTTTTTCTAGAATCTCAAATCTAAAGTTTTTCACCTCCTGCCATTTATTGTTCAAAGCGTGGATCTCTGTTTCTACT
>CAUYSK010076219.1:0-15946 GCA_963575035.1 Avahi laniger
AAAAATTAGCCGGGCATGGTGGCACATGCCTGTAGTCCCAGCTACTCGGGAGGCTGAGGCAGAAGGATTGCTTGAGCCCAGGAGTTTGAGGTTGCTGTGAGCTAGGCTGATGCCACGGCACTCACTCTAGCCCGGGCAAAAGAATGAGACTCGACTCTGTCTCAAAAAAAAAAAAAAAAGAAATAATACAGAAAGACCTTGTATACTTTTTACCTAGCCTCCCCCAATGAAGACATCTTACATAACGATAGTTCAACAATACAGTGAGGACGTTGAGATTGATACAATCCCCTGATCTTAATAAGATTCACCAGCTTTACGTGTGCTGTATTTAGTTCTTTGTCATTTTGTTACATGCATAGTTCATGTAATCGCTACCACAGTCAAAATACAGAACAGTGCCACCACGAGGATCCCTCACGCTACCCTTTCAGAGTCACTCTCGCCCCTCCTCCTCTCCCCTCCCTAACTCCTGGCAACCGCTCATCTGTTCCCCATCTCTATAATTTTGTCATTCCGAGAATGTTATATGAATGGAGTTATACTAATACAATATGTAGTCTTTTGCTATTGGCTTTTTTTCCCCTCTCAGCACAGTTCCCTAGATGTGACCCGAGTTGTGTATATCAATAGTTCCTTTCTTTTTACTACCATGTGATACCAGGATATGATGTACCACAGTTTGGCTAACCAGTCATGCATCGAAGTACGTTGGGTTGTTTCCATTTTGGGACTATTACGAACAAAGCTGTTATGAACATTTGTGTACAGTCATTTATGTAAACATAATTTTTATTTTTGTGGGATACATGTCTGACAGTGCAATTACTGTGTTATATGGTAAGCACACGTTTAGTTTTGTAAGAAATTGCCATATTTTACTCTAGAGTGGTTGTATCACATTGCATTCTCACCAAAAATGTCTGAGTGACCCAGTTTCTCTGTGTCCTCATCAACATTTGGTATTATCACTACTTTTTATTTTAGCCATTCTGATTAATATATAGTGATATCTCATTGTCATTTTAATCTTCATTTTGCTAATGGCTAATGATGTTGAACATTTTTTCACGTGCTTATATGCCATCTATATACCCTCTTCAGTGAAATGTCTGATTGCGTATTTTGCCCATTTTACAATTGGCGTTTTTTGGTTATTGATTGTTGAATTTTAAGAGTTCTTTACACATATTCTAGAAACAAATTCTTTGTTAGATATGTAGTTTGCAAGTATCATTTCCCAGTCTGTGGCTTTCCTTGGCTTTCTCTTGATAAGGTCTTTCATAGAACAAAAGTTTTAAATGCTTATGGGGTCCAATTTGCTTAATTTCTTCTTTTATGCGTCATGTTTTTAATGCAAAGTCTAAGAGCTCTTCACCTAGCCTTAGATTTCAAAGATTTTCTCCTATGTTTTTTCCTAAAATTTTTAGTTTTACATTTTACATTCAAGTCTATGATATATTATGAGGTAATTTTTGTATAAGTCATGCGATTTAGGTCAAGGTTCATGTTTTTGCTGAAAAGATGCACAATTTCTCTCACATTTTGAACAAAGGCATTGCTATTCACTGAGCAGTTACCAAGCCCCATGGGTCTGCCTCTTCCCTCTCATCTCCACCTGATCTGTTTTTCTCCATTCTGTCCCAGAATCATTTTCTCAAAGCCACATTTCATCATGTCAGTCTCCGCCTAAATGCCTTAAATGGGTGCTGGCTGGTGACAGACAGACCCCTGGCTCCTTAGCTGGACACATATGGCCCAGACAACCCAGTCACAGCTTCCCTTTTCTTCGCCCCCATGTATTCTCCACTCACAGTGGTCTAGCCACACAGGACATAAAAAGGTCTTTCAGAGATGCTTGGCAGATGCCATGTTTTCCCACTGCAAAGCCATTTTTTCCTGGGCCTCTCCCCTCAACCCCAGCTAGAAAGTCACCTTTACTCCATATCTTTCCCCTAAACACTTGCTCCCTACCTTCCCAGGCAGAATTAATTGCATCTTCATCTACATATCCATGGAACTTTCTTCATAATTCTCTGCTATTTTTTCATCTGTAAAATGGGGTCAATAAAAAAATGTATCTTGGCCAAACAGTGGCTCATGCCTGTAATTCTAGCCTCTGGGAGACTGAGGTGGGAGGATTGCTTGAGGTCAGAAGTTTGAGATCAGCCTGAGCAAAGACAAGACCCTGTCTCCACTAAAAATGGAAAAAAATTAGCTGGGCGTGGTGGTGAACACTTGTAGTCCCAGCTACTCAGGAGGCTGAGGCAGGAGGATTGCTTGAGCCCAGGAGTATGAAGTTGCGTGAGCTATGATGATGCCACTGCACTCCAGCTGGGGCAACAGAGCAAGACTCTGTCTCAAAACAAACAAACAAACAAACACGTATCTCACAGGGTTGTTTGAAAACTAAATGAGTCAATACATGTAAAGTGCAATAAAAGCATAATCTAGACCATCATCAGATCCCAATGCATTTGTTATTGTTGTTGTTATATACTTTTGTTGTATCTCAGATAATAGTTTATCATAGATACTTTTTCTGTGATGATTATTTACTCCTCTTCTCCACTAGGTTGTGTAAGATTTTGTATGGCATACCTTACTTCTACTATGTTAAAACATCATGGGTTTTGATAAACATTTATTGAACTGAATTGATTATTTTAATTCAATTAATAAGCCAATTTAATGAAAAAAATTAACTGATTTTTCCCCTTGAGTCAACAAATTTATTTTATTGAACTAATTATTTTGACAATTGGTGCACATCTCTCCATTTCAATTTTTGTTTTAATTATGTTAATACAAGCATGACTGTTAAATGACTAGCTGAAATAAAAGATAATAGGATTATTTATTCATGATAAAAAGTGTGGTTCTTCTATTTAATGCCCCCCCAATAAAACAATACTCTTTTTTAAGAGCAAAAAATTGTACTAACTCTAATAACTAATATCAGGTCCATCTTCACTTTCTATTAAAATCTTACTTTTCACACATGCTTGGAAGAAGCTGTAATGAGGACTAGTGAAGAAGAGTTAGAATAGCTAAATATTTAGGTAAATACTAAAACTATAGAATTCTGTTAGAGAAAGGTGATGAAAATGAGAAGGAGTTGATGGAACACACTGAAAAAATGACTGCTCATTTGTATTATAGTTGGTGATTGTATAAAAATAAAACTATCTAGAAAAGCAACAGTATACCACTGAAGAATCTCAGAATATATACACAATTAACTACAAAAAGAAATCTCAGAATCTCTCCAAAGCTGTGTTCAAAGAATTTTGTTGCTCCTTTCTGCCACCAAGCCTGGTTCTGATGTCAGCATTGACCCTCCCCAGCCCCAGGGTGTGAAGCTTGGCCTCAGACATTTCCAATGCCAATATCTGGTCTAGGTAGGGGTCTACAGCACAGTTCTGGGCAATGAGGCATGGGAGAGTCTACCGGGAAGTTTGTCTTGCTCTTAAAAAAGATGTGGGAGAAAGAGCTATTTCATTTTCCTATCTCTGAATGTTGTTTATATGATGTTGTGCTTAGAGCTTTTGAAACCACCGCACAATAAAAGACACCTACGAGCCAGCACTGAAAACAGCAGAGCAGCAAGGTGGAAGGATTTGCATTCCTACTGATGTCACCAAGTCTCTGAAGAAAGTTAGGAATCTCTGCCTCCGGATATCTCGTTATCTAAGATAATAAACCCTTTATTGCCTGACCAGTTTAGTGCATTTTCTGTTTCTGGCCTAAAAACATATCTTAACTGACAAAGCATTTGGATAGAGTCTCCAAACTGCCTGACATACTGATTTTTAAGAGGAAACCTGCAGGTTAGTTGGCTAAACATGTAATGACACAATGAATAATCTAGAAGAGAAACAGTCAGGCTTACTGTCTAACCAGTGAGAAAGTGCGGTACAAGGAGCACAGACTCCAGAAACAGAGAACCCAGATTCAAATCCCACCTCTGCAACTCACTAGCTGTGTGGCCTTGGGCAAGATATTTTGTTTGAATGAATTTTAGTTCCTTTATTGTAAAATGTCCATGGTAATACCTACCTCATAGGTTGATAGAGAATATTAAATGCTATAATGTAATAATAAAGGGCCTGTCAAATTGGAACCCAAATAAGTGTTAGTTTCTCTTCTCCTAATTAATCCTTTGCCAAGATGAAACACTGACTCAGTTTATTAGACCATTAATTCAGACACTTTCTTTCCAGCAGGAATTACTCCGACAGCAGGGCTGGTGTCATCAGGAGTAATTTCTGCTGAAAAGCTTCCAATCTTAATGTTTCTCCTGTGAAGCCTACCGTGGTGCAGAAGGTATCAGGCAGGGTTACTTTCAACCCTAGAGAAAATTGATGTGACGATAACCACACTGGAAAGGTTTATATGCCCTTGATTGTTTTATTCTCACACCTTAAAAAGGGCATGTGGGTGGAATTAATGGGCTCCAGGGAAGTGGCTTGTAGTAACTTTTTTTCCAAATTATTTCCACATTTTCTGTTACATTCCACTAAAAGCTAGTCATAGACTACTGATAATCATTACCAACCTCCCAAATACATTTAATTAACACTCTATCTTAAGGATATATTTTGTTTGGAGTATAAAAACAAAAATAGGAGTTCGCGTTAACAAGAAGCACTCTTTATTCTTGGCATAGCATGTTTATTTATTGTAAATTTTTACAATAAGTAAATACAAGTCATGTTTACTTAAATAGTCATTAATCTAATTGCATTCTTGCCTTATTAACAAGGGTAAAATTGGTAAAATTTAACTGTAAGAGAATTTGATGACAAAAGCCTTAAAAATACATTTATACTTTGTCTTAAAATTTTTACTTCTAGGAATTTATTTTTAAAAAAGAATTAACAATTTGTACAATGATTTTTTAAGAATTTATCTTGCAGGAAGAAAACAATCTAAGTATTTAAGATTAGAAGATTAGTTAAAGTATGAAATGTCCACCCACTGAAATATTATGCAACCATTGAAGATGAAGTTATAGAAAAATAGTTATTGACATGGAAAGATGTACATGTTAGAATTTGAGAGGTCATAAACTGTATGTACAGTGTTTTACAGTTTTCATAAAAATATATGTATTTATAAAAGTTTCAATAACTATATGCCAGAATGAATATAAACAGTGTTCTAAGGACTTTTTATTTTCTTCCATTTTGATGCTGTGTATTTTCTGCAATAAGCATGAATTAACTGTATGATAAAGAAAATAATTTTTTAAAAACTCAATAAAAGAAATAGTAAAGTATTTAAAGCAAAATAGCCAATAGACTTTTTGATTGTTCATTATATGGATTCTGAGTTCTGGTTTCTCAGATTTCTGTCAAAATCTGATTTAATAATTTGAAATTTAGGAGAATAATGACAAACTCCCAGGGTGAGAAGATCCTAGGCTTGTTTTTTTAGGGGAGGTAACTGCTCCCTAGTTAAAAGCCCAGGGTGATTTGGCTCTTCCTGCTCAGTTCATCTTACTGTGAACCATAAATTGGAAAACTGGTGAACTCTGTGTCAAGCTGAGGGTGGTCTCTTTATTCAGGGATACCCCTGCCCTTGCATAGAGGCTCAAGGAAGTTTATTTCAAAAGCAAAGAGCTGTTTGGTGTCCACTCTGTGATGCAGCTCCTGTCTGTCACCTCGAAGTGGATAAGTATTCTGGCCCCTGCCAGAGCCCTGCCTGCCATGCTGACCTGAACTGTATTTACAACATTATTAATAATTACTATTGTCCCTGGTGTTTATTGAGTCTTTCCTTTGTACCATGCACTCTGTCAAGCACTTTATATATGTTATACATAAAATTCACCTCTTGACAGAAACCATGAAAGAGTAAAGCTATCATAATCCCCATTTTATAGATGAGGGGACAATTTATCCAAGATTATATAGGTAGTAAAGGCTGGAGTCAACATAGAAAACTAGATCTACCTGGATTTTATTAGAGATCCCTTAACCATTTAAATGAGGCTGTTTATAATTCATTTGGAGAAGAAAGGTCAATTAGAAATTCCTGGGTATTCCTAGACCAGAGTAAAAGTGATTCCAAGAAAATAATAAACCACTTCATAACCATAGGATTGATTCTGCAACACAGCTGTGTCCTTGGCTGCTGGTAGCTAAGAAGGCCAAGACATAACCGAGGGTCCTTGTGTATTCAGCCCACACTGACTTGCTTGTCACTTAACCTTTCCAAACCTCAGATCTGTATGTAGAAAATGAGCTTGTCTTAAATACCTCGTTTGTGAGTATCAAATGAGACAATGTGTGCGTAAGCACTTTTAAAAGTACAAAGGGCAAGGAATCTTGATTACCCTTGCATGCAAATTATTTCTGCCCTCAAAACCCAAAAGCAATGTAACTTTTATATAGCATTTTGCAAAAGACTGAGCGGGAGGTTTCAGAAATACAGAGAAACTTTAATGTAAAAAAGTCCCATGTGTAATGTTTCCCCATGTTTAGCGTTAATAAGCCCTGTGGAAAAGTCATTGACTCAATGCTCCCTGCTCCCATATAATGCTTTTGATTTAATGTTTCTTCCGTAAGTGTATGAATTTTTGAACAACAGGAATTTTGCCACAGGACTTAAGACTCTCTTGTGACTTCGTGTTAGGAAATCCCCTTGGTCATTTTGGTCTCTGTTTCCTGGGAGCAAATTGGAGCTCTGGCAGTGAGTTGATACACAATCTGTTTTAACTTAAGATGATAGTTGGCTCAATTATTCAAAAATATTATACCAATGCTTAGAATTACAGTTGCAAAAAGACTATTTTTTTTAATTTCAGCATATTATGGGGGTACAGATGATTAGGTTATATAACATGCCCTTGCCCTACCTCCCCCCCAAGTCTGAGCTTCAAGTGTGTCCATCCCTCAGATAGTGCGCATTGCACTCTTTGTGTATGCATATACTTGTCCCCTCCTTCCCCCTCGCCCGACATCCAATAGATGTTATTCTTATATGTGCACTTATGTGTTGGACAGTTAATACCAATTTGATGGTGAATACATGTTGTACTTGTTTTTCCATTCTTGGGATATTTCTCTCAGTAGAATGCATTCCAGTTCTATCCAAGAGTATACAAGAGGTGCTATATCACCATTGTTTCTTAAAGCTGAATAGTACTCCATGGTATACATATGCCACATTTTATTAATTCACTGATGTATTGATAGATACTTGGGTTGTTTCCACATCTTTGCAATTGTGAATTGTGCTGCTATAAACATTCGGGTGTAGGTGTCTTTCTTATACAGTATCATTTGTTCTTTTGGGTAGATGCCCAGTAATGGGCAAAGGACATGAACAGAAACTTTTCAAAAGAAGACAGAGTAATGGCCAAAAAACATATGAAAAAATGCTCAACATCTCTAATCATCAGGGAAATGCAAATCAAAACCACAATGATATATCACTTATCTCCAGTGAGACTGGCCTTTATCAAAAAGTCCCAAAACAACAAATGTTGGCATGGATGCGGAGAGGTAGGAACACTCATACACTGCTGGTGGGACTGCAAACTAGTGCAACCTCTGTGGAAAGCAATATGGAGATACCTTGAAGAGATACAAGTCGACCTACCATTTGATCCAGCAATCCCATTACTGGGCATCTACCCAAGAGAACAAAAGTCGCTTTATGAAAAAGACACCTGCACTCAAATGTTCATAGCAGCACAATTCACAATTGCAAAGATGTGGAAACAACTGAAATGTCCATCAATACATGAGTGGATTAATAAACTGTAGTATATGTATACCATGGAGTACTATTCAGTTTTAAGAAACAATGGTGATATAGCACCTCTTGTATTCTCTTGGAAAGCGCTGGAACACATTCTACTATACGAGGTATCCCAAGAATGGAAAAACAAGCACCACATGTACTCATCATCAAATTGGTATTAGCTGATCAACATTTAAGTGCACGTGTAAAAATAACATTTATTGGATGTTGGGCAGGGGGAGGCGGGAGGGGGGAGGCGGGAGAGGGGAGGTGGGAGAGGGGAGGGGGGTGGAGGGGATGGGTATATGCACAAACAATGAGTGTGATGCACACCTCCCGGGGAATCAACACACTTCAAGCTCAGACTTGCGGGGGAGGGAGGGTAAGGGCATCATATGTAACCTAATCATAGGTACCCCCATAATATGCTGAAATAAAAAAAAAAGACTTAATATTTTAGGCAAAGTGACTCTTCACAATACCGCGTTTGATAGATAGATACAATCATTTTATATGCATAGATTATTTAAAGTGAGTAGAGAAGAATCTCAAGGCAAAAGCCTTTTTGCTTCTTTGGTTCCCTGGTTAGGACCTGAGCTCACCTTCCTACACCCTCTGTCTCATGATAGCAGCTCTTGCCCATTCCTTCTAGCTCCTCCTTGGGGTGATCCAAGAAACTGAACATTGCAATCCAATAATATGTCTCAAGCAGTCCCTGCCATACAAGTAATGTCACAAGGATCATGGGGAAAAGTTATCAAAAATGCAACTAAAGGTCAGGCGTGGTGGCTCACTCCTGTAATCCCAGCACTTTGGGAGGCTGAGGCAGAAGAATCACTTGAGGCCAGGAGTTTGAGACCAGCCTGGTTAACATAACGAGATCCCATCTCTACAAAATATATAAAAGAATAGCCAAGTGTGGTGGCTTGAGCCTATAGTCCCAACCACCAGGGGGCTGAGGCAAGAAGATCGCTTGAGTCCAGGAGTTTGAGGTTGTAGTGAGCTACAATCATACCACAACACTCCAGTCTGGGCAGCCGAGTAAGACTATCTCAAAAACAAACAAACAAAAAAAATAGCAACTAATTAAATCTCTTTCGTCACTGCCATACAATGGCATTTGCGGCAGTCTTTTTATGATAAACAAAAAGTATTTGACCCACACATATTTTTTTAGAGAGAGCACAAATTCAATATTCTATTGTTCAAGTTTCAACAAACATTCGCAATATAGACCTGAAGTTATACTTTGAAGATAAATTATATTTGAAATGGGTTCTTTTATATAGTTTAGAACAAACGATTTCCAGATGAGAGTTAAAACTCAAAAATAGAGCCTAGAATTCAGTGCTGTTCAGTTGGATTATGGAATTTGTAGGCTAAAACAAAATGAAGGCCCCAAATCTGCTGAAAGTGTATATTTTTGGTCTATTTGCTCCGTTGAGAATGTTCATCATGGATGCCATGGGATTTCTATCAATTCCTAAAATAACCAAATATTCCATTTCTTTTGGAAATGTAAATAAATAAGAAGAAACACAACTTCTTTCACATAACACAGCATAAAGTTCAAAATCAAAGTTGGGAGCTAAATCCATTAGCGGGAGCAATTCGAGGCAGACTGAGGCTACCTCTGTGTTGCTTCTGTTCTCCCATTCCTTTCTGTTTTTTGGGTTGTTTTTTTCCTTTTCCCTGCTTTACCAGATACATAGTCACTATCTGCCTTAGGGAAAAGAAATAAGAAAAGACTATGTATGCTTTACTCTTTCACAGAATGTTCTTTTTCAAAACCAGAAAATATTACAGAATCATAAAATAATTTCAGAGTCACATTTTGGTGACAAATTTATTCCATTTTCATCATAGTGAATGTCTGTGACAGCTTATCATTATAAGGACAGTGTAATATAGAAGTAAAAAAACAGAATTTTGGTTTGGGAAAATCAGGGTTTGAAGTTCAACTTCAATGCCTACCAACAAGTAACAATCTGCCTGAGCCTTAATTTTCTCCTCTGTTCAAATGCAAATAATACCTAGTTTTCAAGGATCAGGAAAAATGCATATAAAGTCAACAACTCCAATAAATTTCGGTAAATAAGTACCTTGTGGTTCAAAGCATGTTTGACTAAAACTACTCTAAACATGCTGGGAAATAAACCATTGACACATTTGTCCTCTGCCCTGTTTTCTCCTATCTTCTTCCTTGCCCTGCTCTCATCACTGGATGTCCCAATTCGACCATTCTTTAAATGCAAGTTCAAAGCACACCTATTCCTTGAAGCTTAGAGAGGAAATTTCTCCCTCCTTTATTACTGTCTTGATAATATAGTTACATATTTTTTTACAATAATTATTATCAAGCAAGTGCAAACCTGTCACTCTTGTAGTAAGACATACCAGAAACCTGGAAATCGCCTTCATCATCAGCTGCAACTCCTCTAACCAGTCACCTTGTGCTGCTATTTCCTCTGACACTTGGCTCTTGTTCCGTCACACCTCCACTCCTTACCTGGCCCATCGGAAAGCCCTTAGATTGGTCTTTCTGCCTCCACTCCTGCACCTCTGCAATTTTTTTCTCCACACAATCACTAGAATGTTCTTTCAACACACACATCTTATCATATCACCAACTTTGTCCATCTGTTTTCCTTTGACTACTTAATACAAGTCCAAGTCTGGGTCATGAGCATGTTCTCCTTCACATGAAGGCAGGTTTGGGCTCTCACAGCTCACCCTGCTGGATTTGCAGCCCAGTTTCCCCACTTACTAGCTCTGTGACTTGGGCACCCACAAACTCCTTTAGCTTCAATTTCATTTCCATGAAGTGAGGATTGCTGGGAGCATTAAATGCAATAACGAATTTCTAGTGATTAGCAGAGGATCTCCCACATAATGATCGCTTAGAAAATGGTCATTATTATTATTCACAATGTGATCTTTGACAGGCATCTCTGCCCTCATCTTCTACTTCTCTGCCTCCAATTCCACACACCAGAGGTTCCCTGACCTCTTTGCCTTAGAACATACTATTACTCCTATCTGAAAAACTCTTTATCTTTGCTCATTTCCTTAAGAATAGTAGTAATAATAATAACATGTAGCCAGTATGACTCAGTTCCCACAATTTTGGGGCATGCAAGAAATAAAACTTTTTTTATTTTATTAAACTAAAATTAATTTTCTATTTTGAGCTCCATTTCTCTGGTGGGTAAAACTTGCTCTTGACCAACTCAGAAATTCACCTCCCTTTTACGATCTCCTTGAGGCCAGTCCTAAGTTCTGAGACACTCACACAGCACCAAGGTGCTGGGAAGGGGCAATTTTGCGGTGAGATTTATCAGTCCGTGTCTCATCCCCTGATAATGGTACTGTTTTCACGTAGCCTTTGGCTACCCTGCTGGCAGAGCTGGGAACTCTCCTTGCAGTTTCCATGCCCCTCATGGGAACTCGGGTATTTGTTCTGCTACTTCTGCATCACTCTAAATTGGTGACATGGTCTCTGACATTTCTGCTTAGACCCCCCCAGACAGTGGTTTCTCCTCTGGGCTCCTAACATCTCCCTGAGCAGAATTCTTGCCTGTGGATCCCTGGTCTTTGCAGAGGCTCTGTCTACCCTCTCTTACCCAGGTTTACTTTCTGTGAGGGAGGTAGTCCAATGTCCCCTCTGAGGGATCCATTAGCGGAGATTCTGTGAATCCTCCTTTTCCACTTCATCTACGCTGACTTATCAGTCTTTCCTGAGCCTTCAGTCCCTCAGAGTGTTCATTTTACACTCAAAAGTTGTTTTTTCTCTGTTCTACCTATAACAAACCTTTCAATAAAGCAATGAAATCAGCAGCCTAGCTGCTCTAATTGGAAATAGTAAAGTGATAACAGGCAATATTTGGAAGAAAAAACATTGCTTACATTTCAAAATATTATCACAGTGCAGTATTAAAAATAGCTACATTTATTGTGTGAGTTAGATAGATACATCCTCACACAATTACAGTGTGTATCAGTCAGGGTCCCAATAGGCAACAGACGGTGCACTCAAATTAAGATGCTTTGAGTGGGGTTTAATAAAGGGACTATTTGCAAACGTGTGGGCAGGGTGTGGATAAACCAAGAGAGATAATGCAGCCCCCTGGGGCTAGTGATGTGGTATGGAGGATTACCGTCACCAGACCTGAAGGGACAAGGAAAGAGAAAGGTAACTGGGAGCCAGAAGTAGAGAGTCATGGAGATCTGCCACCTTGAGTGGAACAGTGACCTGTAATTAGGAGCCACAGCCAGCCAGAGGCAGCCCTGCCAGAGGGAACCCAGCCAGAGGTAGCCCCGCCAGTGAGAAGCCCGTGGAGTAAATGCCACACACTCACTCTCCACCTCCCTCATCTCCTTCCAGGGATCACCAGTGGGACATGAGCATACAAGGCAAACCTGTGGATGTAGCCCATGTGGGTCAGTTTGTGGGGCAAAGAACTAGGCGGAAAATGGAGAATGGATCCATAGGATCGAATGGCAGATACCCAGCACACAGTCTATGAGAAAACACTTAGGGGTTCTTCAAAGTTCCACTTCTTTTTAGTCAACTCAGGCTGCCATAACAAAATGCCACAGACCTGGTGGCTGAAACAACAGACATTTATTTTCTTACATTTCCAGAGGCTAGAAGTCCAAGACCAAGGTGTCAGCAGGTTTGGGTTCTGGTGAGGGCTCTCTCCTCAGCTTTCAGACAGCCACCTTCTTGCTGTGTGCTTACGCATGGTCTTTCCTTGGTGCATGCATGCAGAAAGGGAGACCTCTATCTCTTCCTCTTCTTATAAGGCCATTAATCCCATTATGAGGGTCCCACCCTCATGACCTCATCTAACCCTAATAACTTCCCAAAGACCTCATCTCCAAATATAATACTATCATCTTGGGGGGTAGGGCTTCAACATACAAATTTTTTTATGGGGAGGACACAAACATTCAATTCATGACAAACTCAGATAGCACTTTATTTGTAAATACTTCCCCATGTAGTAGAATTTGCTTTTTCTAGATTTTGCTTCATGCTGTAATGCTTTGTACATACCTGTGTGAGGGACATGCAAACTGTATAACTATTAATGTAATATCTTTCTCCTTCACTGGCTCGAGACCGTCACTGATGTCAAAAGAAAAAAAAGCAAAACTTTGTCTCTCCTTCCTTTTGCTTTTTTTTTTTTTTCTGACAGCAATAACAATGCCTAAAATATAAAATCTAGTTCGCTGGCTGAGCAAACATATAAATAAATGAATGACCTCTCCATTGCTCAAGATCAAACTCCTTAAAGGACAATTTTTTCATGGATAAATAAACTAATTCGTGATCTCTTTCCTTTTTTGCTGGTAAAATATATATTGTTTAGCCATGGCATTTTGCAAATAAAACCCTAGTATTTGTCAAATTATAAACTGGCTTGTTCTGATGTTGTGAATGTCAGACACAGTAAGGGAAAAGAGGAAGAGGAGGTTGTGACAGGATGTTAAAACATATTCTGTATATATCTGGAGCCCGACATAGCTCTGAAGTCCCTTAACTTGTCAACAGAGACCTTACATCTGTTTGAGTACAAATGATAACATAAATTCAGCAGGAAACTCATACCCATAATTCCATCTAGAAATATGGTACAATTTAATGGATTTTTTGCCAGGATAAAGTTTCTGCTTTTGAACAAAGCAAATACATATAGATGAACTGGGATTAATAATCAATTATCTGTCTCACACAGAGGTACAAATACAGCTGTGCAATCTGTGCACTGCACAAAGGCTCTGAGTCAAAAAGAAAGTAGGAGACTTTGCTTGACAAACGTGGGCCCTGACATGCGACTGCATACACCTAAAGGAAGAGTGCTTTTTTAGCTTTTTCACAGAAAGGTATAATTTATCAATCCAGAGTGGGTACCTTTTACAATTTACCCAGGGTCCTCTGCATACCAGCAACAGCCAAGACCTCAAGCTCAAACTCAAATTCTCTGTATCCAAATAAGCTCTTTATCCTGTGCATCTTTTTTTTTTTAATAGTATCATCATATCCTAAACTTACTTGCTCATGATCAGGGTATTATTTTTGACTCTATCACCTCCTTTAATTCCTCCATCTATTATCAGCTTACGTTCTCTTATTGGAATAAGGAGAGATTTAAACAAATCGAAATATTGTGTGTGCAATTGTACGCCAGGAATTATATTAACACTTTAGTAAAAGTAAAATGAATGTGAAAAAAAGTCCAGACTCTCAAAAAGCTAAGTATTTGGTTTGGAAGATAAAAAAGATAAAACCATGGTATGATGAATAACTGAAAAGACAATAAATGGAAAATGTCCAATGATAAGAGCAGAAACAGTCACCACGATCGCAGTGTGTTCCAGACTCCATCCTCCTTCATGCCGCTCCCGTGCCTCTCCTAATCCCCAAGAAGTGGATTGGGGAGTATGGTAACCTCCAGCTCCCTGAACCTCATTCCCCTGTTGCCACCCAATAAAATAATCAATGTTTTCTAAATATTATGCAAAAAATGATTATGAGCATTTTATAAAACTTTATTATTTTTAATAATGGAAAACATATAATCTTAGGGAAAACAAACAAAGAATATGATACACAAATGCATTTTCAAGACAAGTCCTTTCAAATATTTTGCTCACAAAGGTCCAAAAAAAATGTTTAAATCTACATAGTCCCTCTTACATTTTTAAGTTCACATCTAAAATTTTTCAACATATCTTTAAGTAGTTGCAAAGGATGCAATTTCTGGCATACTGTAAATGTTGGCTAGTTTAAATTAAAATGTTACTAAACTCATTTAAATGTATCTAATGGAAAATTACCAGAGAAATTTGATACTTTCCATGATCCATTTAAAAAATACATTAACAAACTGTTTCTTATCATTATTTTTTCTCCTTGAATTCATATTTCCATTCCATTTCCCTGAAGAATTTTGTCCTAATATGATATATTTTCATACACAATTTCTTTTATTGGCAACCCATCCATATATTTCTATTTCCTGGGACCATGATCCTCTAAATATTTTAGTTAAATTAATTTTTTAATAACTATTACATAATTAATGAAACCAACATAAGTACATTTGATATTTTGATAATTAGTAAACATACCATGTAAAATATTAACAGATAGACATATCTGAGTGAGATGGATGAAATTTTTTAAATTGGCTCATGAATCTATGAATGCATTTTAATTACTGCTAGAATAAGATGTATCAAGTCTATTATTTTTTATATAGAAGTAAGCATTCAGCAACCTTGTTTAAATAAATAAGTAGTTGAGAATAAAGTCTTTCTTTTTCCCATAGTAATGTCATTCAATTAATTAATGCCTCCACATTTGATGTTAAAAATCATACCTATTTAAAATCAAAAATTAATAATCAACTATCAATCTAATTAAGTTCTTCATTACATTTCATTGAAAGAAATGCATTGAAAACTACTTATCATATAAAAAATTTATTTTGAGTTTCTTTATTAGCGGCTTTCTTAACACCAACAACAATATTTTGAATTGTCACCTTGCCTGATATACAAAAGGCTCACCCAACCCAGAGCAATGTAGCAGAATGAGCCCCGGATTGGAGAGAGGAAGTGGGAGAAAGGTCACAGCGAAAGAAGAGGCAGAGGCTGAGAACCAGTGTGACACCTCAAACCACAAATCAGATTTAGGAAAAAGTACAAACAAAAGATTTTAGAAATCAATTTCCCCAATAGTGCCCTTAAAAGGTCTCTGTGGGAGCCCAAGAACAGTCATGCCCTGCTTTTGAAGACTGCTGCCCTTAATCCACATCTTTCCTATCAGATTAGGTGGTCCAACCCTTTCCATTTATAATGGAGCTACACCTATTAATCTTCCAAAAATAACATTTTGCCTGGCCACTTTAGCATTCAATTAACTCCCAATGTCTCTCCAATGCATAAGAAATAAACACATACTATCTATAAACACATACACCTAAAGTGATCTACAGAATTAATGCAATCCCGATCAAAATCCCATTATCATTCTTCACAGATTTGGAAAAAATAATTCTACGCTTTGTATGGAACCAGAAAAGACCTCGTATAGCCAAAGCAATCTTAAGTAAAAAGAACAAACTGGGAGGTATCAGTTTACCGGACTTTAAGCTGTACTACCAGGCTGTAGTAACTAAGACAG